>JAODUI010000008.1:2494220-2520137 GCA_027563995.1 Papilio gigon | reverse complement strand
CTAGCGATCGTGGATTCGAAATCATTCGATTATTGTCGTGAACCATATCCTAACACAAGCCTTTCCAAACTTTCCTAGAATGGTTACAAGAAATGTTTGAGAATTAATAATAATCTACTAGTATTTTAGAAAAAATGTTTTTAACTATGAAAACATTTTTTCAGTTACGTAATTCCATTTACAAATCTTATAATCTACAATTTCCTTTTCCTCTCCCGACTCACCAATTTTTACAACGTCCATTTTGCTAGATGTTAGATTTGGTTCTCCGTCAGTTTATTTTAAGACCTTGTTACAATTCCAATGTGACATTGAAGTGGTCATGTTAGGTATTACATAGTAAGTTACAATACCTTAACCTTAGAAGAATATTTATTCTTTTTCTTTTAAAAGAAAAACAAAGGTTTGTTTAGCAAATTAAGAATAAAAAAAAGTAGCGGAACAAACAAAACAATTTATAAAATGATAAACTATGCAATATTGAATGCATTATACACGCCTTTTATTAAATTCCATAAAAAAAAATCAAGACTTTGACTTTGCCGGTTTAATTTTTTTTTAATTTTATTGTAAACAACTGGCACATAATCTATTTATTTTATATATTTATCTAAGAAAGTCTTAACAGAAAACAAGATGCGACTTATGTGAATAATTCACAAAAGCAAAATCGATCGTTAACAGTGTTAAAGAAAAAAGTTTTTGGCCTCTTTTGTCAACTCCATTTAGCATAGATATTGTCAAATCCGTTGCATATTCGCCTCTACTACCTTTCATGTTCCCAACTTACGACCAGACTCGGAGTAATTTATAGGCTTTCCCCAATGCCTTTCACACTATGCGTACCCCGCCTTCCGATTGGGATATGTGTTTGTTAATGTTTTATTAATACTAGGGAATTGACGTAAAGAATTATGTTAAGGCCATAGATCAGTTTATTACCTAATTATTCAGTACAGCAACGAGCTGTCGTTCTAAAATAATGCATTAACAGACGAAGGTCGAAACTGTTCACTTGTTTATGACGGATTTAAAATGAAGACTTGCCCTATTCGGTGCTGCTCGCTGCGACCTGCCTTTTATGAACTTTGATCTAATTTGCTACGAGCCATAGGTCAAGGTTGACATTATAGTCTAGCTCTCATTACTAAGTACCAATTATCATTGACTTATGAACTTTTTTTAAATACTTTTTTATAAAAACATTAGATTTTTGTTCATTTAATAATATTTCACTCCTAATAGGGTAGGCTCCGAGACCCTTAGTGGGGACGTATAGTGAGCTGATGATTAATATTTCTGGAAACTATTCTAGGTAAGCTTGAAAAACCTTGTGTTATGGTTCACAATAGTCTTATTGTGGGATTCGAACTCACGACCGCTAGATCGGTAGTTTGTACTCTTAACCATTAGGATATTGCTTCAACGAAATTATCTTTTATACTTTTCAATCATTTATTACATCGTAATGATTTTTGTTAGTTGAAAATTTCCTATGTAATATTGCGAGCGTTTATATGGTTTACAAATTCCATGGTCATAGTTTATCTCCTATGACACGTGTTGGAACGTTTACTTATACAAGGTGATTGATGTTAACTGTTGTTTAAACTCGCCTCAGCAAAATTCTCGCTACACTGGCCAGGCGGACGAGCGTGCGGCCGACGCGAGTTCCGTACTATGTAAGTGTTGGCCGATGTTAAAATTAGATGTACTATTATTTTTGTTTTGTCTTTGCGACCTTTGAGTGTTCTTTGAACGATTACTGTAAAGTATTTGCATAACCATTGATAACGTTTTTTTTTAAAATAGTGTTTTACTTATTGTACTAGCTCTATCTGTATTATATCTGAGAAGGTAGAGGTTATACTATGCTCCCGATTGTATTTAACGCAACATAAAAATAATGTTAGCAAAACTTTTTTCGAATCTTTCTTATACGACTCAAACTAAGCTCTGGGTTTGTGCTAGGATATGGTCAACGACAAGACGAATGAATTCGAACTCCCGACCACGTGATCGGAAATCTGTACCCTTATGCATTTGGCTATTGGCGTTTCAAAATATATATATTGATGTATGTTTAATAGTTTAATAATAGATGCATTGTATTGTCGATACCGATGGTACTTGCTATTCGAGTATAGCTCCTGTTATTTCCAGCAGTTTAAAACTATATGTTCTAGAAAATGCCAATTCGTTCTGATATCAGATTACCTAACATGTGAAGGTTGAAGTAAGATAGCAATCAATAATAACCATGTAAATTCAAGTGTTCAAGTGATTCGAGGCGATTACGAAGCGATCTAGATCAAATCTAGATCTAGGCACAGAGCTGACGTAGTGCGGTATCGAAATACCATCAGTTTATCTGTGGGATAAAGTGAACGACGTCAGCACGTGCCCGTGACGTCATCCGACCGAGATTTATCGAACGCTACTCTTGACGACCGCATCTCGCTCTTGCCTGTCGACTATGTAAACTATGACCAAATATTTAATACATAATTACTACCACTAGGTAACCGTGACATACATAACTATGTCGAGTTTTAATTATTTTATATTGATAATTGATAATAATAAATTCTATATGCTCAAAATATAAGTAGATTTTTGTTAATTTACGCATATTGTGACCATTCTTGGTAAGCCTGAAAAAGCTTGTATTAGGATGTTTTACGGGAATAGTCCAATGGTGGTCGAACATACGACCTCTAGATCTGTAGTCCGTACCGTTAACATATTGACTGTACGTAATGGAAAATGATAACCTGGTGCTATGCTTATTTAAGAGTTTCAAGTGGTTACTAATAAAACTAAATCAGGTATAATCTAATCTAATCTACACTAAATCTTCAGCTCGATATAAAACGATCAACCGATTATAAAATTATCTACGCTCGTATATCTAAACTGTTGTTATAAAAACTGTAAAACTTTATTACTTACTAATCAAACAAACATATTAGATAAATAAAATAATGTATGGAGAATAATTTTGGTCGTTAAGTACAAAGAATGGCGGCAACTTCTTAATCTTTTTAGATTGTTGTGTGATTGTGTATGATTTTGTCTGTCGTATTTTTACGACACACAAATGAGATTTCAATCAACACGATAATGGACGTTTGGATTTATAGGTAGCCTATCAAGTAGCCGCTACTGCAGTTAGGATATTTTAAATATTTTACATGAACCAATTATATTAATAATCACACTAAAATTATTAAAACTTTCCTAGAATTGCACTATACTAATTATAAAGACGGCTTAACTGACGTTTGATAGGTGTCGGCACCGACTAGTTTCGGGCCCATCGGGGGCTCTTACAGCACCAGCACCAGCACCGATCGCCCTACTAAACATTGCATTTTAAACTCTATTTTTGTTCAATATAGTACCCAAATATACAATATCTCACCTATGTACGTAATCTGGGCCAAAGTGAATTAAAGTAAAAGTCCTTTTCCATGGGTAAATGACCTTACATTTTCTATTTACAATACTAAATATCATTTGCAAAATCGACTCTCGATTAGCCGCAAAATTTGTAAGAATTCTCCATCTATAGATGGTATATCTATGATTAAGATCCTGTTATCAATGTTAATGTCAACTCTCTTCGCATCTCCGCCTTTGAAAGTATAAAAGTCGTAAAAAATTTGCGGAATCTTTTGAAAATGTTTCGTTAAAATGATCGGTTTATTTTTATTCTAAGATCACGCTTGATGACGTAGGGTGACGTCAGCGCAGTCGAGTCACGCGACAATTTGAGAGCGGCGCGACTCTGTAATAAATGTTTAATTATTAATTCAAAGTCATTAACCTTACGCAAAGCAGTTTATTTTTAATTTCATAATAAGTACAGATAAATGTGTGGTGGCCGCACTAGCCACTAAAGTATATTTAACCAACACATTCTTGGACTGGTTAACCTAGCAAAGCAACTAGGCTTGGCATTTGTAATGTTATAAATTATTTTTATACGAGTATATAACCCAAATGCCTATCGCCTTGCGAGTAAGTTCTCCAAGGACAAATTTTTGATCGATTGCATAACAGCCAAGCCATTATAATATCCGTTTATCGATAATCAAAATTAATTTAACCTAAAATTGGGCCAATTTATTTATATATGTACGATATTATTTGCTTTAATTTTGGCAGATTTACACTAAACTAAATATTATGATGTTTAAACTATCTAATAAAATATTTTCCAAACATATGTTTACCTCATCGAGCGCGCAGTGGTGAAGGTAAGCGAGCTGTTTGCCAACTGTCCCCGGGCCGGACGTTTCTAACGCTTTCACACGAGGACAGAATAAGACAGAGTAGAACAGTGACAAAAACAGAATTACTAAGCTAGTAGACAATCAGTCATTCTGTAAGTCATAGGTTAATATCAGTCCCATACATTTTGAGTTTACAACAAAAAATAGCAGCAATAAATCAATAAGAGTACTGTACTATGTACTGCTCTGCCTCGTTGCCCTGCCCTCGTGTGTCTCGCATTACGGTCAATCAATCAATACGTCCAGTGGGCCGGCCAGCGGCGCAGGTCTGATAATGCGCGAATAATTTACAACACGTCGCCTGTCTTATTCCACTGACAACACTAATTTCACTGGCAGATTAACTCGTATTATTTACCTATTAATAGTTTAAAATCAAACCAATCCCTATAGTAACCCCCCTATAACACGGTACACATTTCAACATAACACATTTTCATGTTCGCGATTTCGATTCAACGTATAGCACGGGCATCACACTATATAATGCGGAGATTTCCCACTTTATATTTCTGTACGTTCATAATTAATATCGAACATGTGTCAAAATTAAATAAAAGTTGTGTATTAAAAGATATCAAAATGTTATTGTTATAAATTTCTTACAACGCATCTTCGTCTAACGCGTAACCAATCTTATTTACGTAACCATTTCAGTTTCATATATAATAAAAGATAAAAGTTGCCTGGATAAAAATGACTATATTATCTACACATAGTTATCCAGGCATCTGCTTCCGCCGTTCCGCATAACTGGGCCGGCGACAGCACTAACGTACACTAATAGGGCACGAAAGCCGGGCCACACAAGCTTGTATGCATCGCTGACCACGTAGCCATACATACGTCCAGCTCAGCACACACACACGTTGAAGCATCCATTTAGTGACTGACATTGTTCTCTTTTAATACGAGAAATCTACATTAAAGATCTCCTTTAGAGATGAAGTAACGACTCTGAGTTTGGTAGTAAGTTTTTTTTTAATTACCTTACTAAATGAAAATGCTTTTCCCGGACTTGTGCAAATGACGTCTTCATTTGAAGTGCTGACTGAATTATATTCTTCTTATAGGAAATTCTCATTCTTAGGAGTAGCATTAAATTATTATTTTTTATTTTTTTTATGTCATAGTCAATGTAATGTTGTTACAGCCGTACGAGCGTGCTAACTTGGCGGACGCGCTGCTGCCCCGCTCCCTGATCGACGGCGAGCTGATCATCCGCCAGGGCGACTCCGCCGACGGCATGTACTTTGTGGAGGACGGCTCCGTCAGCATCCGCATCACGCGCGACGACGGCAACGACCATGAGATCAAACGCCTCGGTACGGACCACTCATACATATTCAACGATCAACACCTGCAGCATTCATTTACTTTTTAATATTTATATGACACTCTACGAGAGTGTCATTTATTGTATATGGATTTATTTCTGAACTTTTCAATGTTTACTTATTTTTATGTGTTTTATTTGTAATTTTATACTAAATCCGTGCAGGCAAGGGCGGTTACTTCGGCGAGCTGGCCCTGGTGACCCACAAGCCGCGCGCTGCCTCCGCTTACGCCGTCAGCCCCACTAAGGTCGCATGTAAGTGTATTTAGTAATATTACTGTATCACATGACACAAATCAAGATAAAATTGACTTTAAGTGAGAATTGATTTGGTTAATTTAAAAACTCTTCAAACTGAAGTAAAACTTGATGTCTAATTGAGCTATAAACGTTTGCAGTCTTGGACGTGGAGACGTTCGAGCGGCTGCTGGGGCCGTGCATGGAGATAATGAAGCGTAACATCGACGACTACGAGGAGCAGCTCGTCAAGCTGTTCGGAGACAAGAGCAACTTGACCGACGTGCGATGAACGCGCCCCCCGCACCACACCCCCTCCACGCGACGTAGCTCACGTTTACCTTCCCCGGCCCCCAAGCCCGCTGCCCGCGACCCCCAACTCAATGACTGATCTCCAACTACCTATGTGTCCCTGTATGGTTACTTCAATTGACAAATTCTTCTACAACTGACCTAAAAAAATCTCAGTGCCATTGAAAGTTTCCAAATTAATGAACGTCTTATTTTTGTCTATTGTAGCAGTCATACGTAAATCTCGGCTTGTCTATGGAATTTTGCTGTGGTCATAACGTCTCGGTTTAGAGATCACGATTACCCTTTCTTAACTCAGTGTTAGAAATGATTGTGGAATATTTAAAATAATCCCAGTGTAGTAACTCCATAATGCTATGTTTTGTCTTAGCTTACTAATTGCTTATTTAACAGCAACTAATGATAAACAAGGTACCTGTTGTATCAAAGAGACAGTGCCATGTTGAGGGAGCGCCCTCATTCGGTTAGACGTAGTGTAAACTAGTGTGAGCCTCCGACGCCGGTCGGGGCTCGTGGGCACTCGTGATACTGCATCTACCCGTGAATACGCTTATTTTAAATAGATGAATGCCTTCCTGGACGCTCCGAACACTGAGTACTGTTGTTGAACACAACTATGACGGATAATTGACGTTTTGTGTTTAGTTCTAGAGGCCTGGCCGGACCAGCCCCCTCTAGCTGGTTAACGTTAAAAAAAATTGTTTTCCCTTGAATTATTTTGTCATTAACAGTTGGGAGTCAACATCTGTCTATTTAGAAGGCATTTTAGAATTAAAGTTTTAGCTAGCAGTGAAAACTGTTGGTGCAGTGTTACGGTGCGCTTACTTCCTTGTCACTGACGCAGGCTTTCCTGATTACATTTTTTGTACCACTAAGTATATTGTGACTAGATTGAATCTATTCACCGACTATATGCCATTATTTATCTACAATAGAATTTATAACATTATGCTATTAAATATTGTATTCATATAGTCGCAGATATCAAGTAAATTCAAGTACTGTTTCCTAATGTACAGTAATAAACCGGTATAGTTTTGTTTAGAAAAGAGGTTATTATTGTGTTTTTTTTTTATTATTTATGATTGATTTTTTTTTACGTTGCGGACAGTTCCTATTTGTTTTGCTCCGACGTGTTATACAATATAGATCTGAAGTTTGTGATTGTAATTAAAATTGCAGTAAATTTCATTAGAAATCATCTCGTTTTTTTTTTCAATGTTTAACAATTATTTAGTGAATGTTACAAGCTTAAAGAGGTTTTTATTGTGAAGTTTTATACATGCCCACGTATTTCTGATATATATCGATTTGACGCAGTTATACCAGTATTATTTAAAATGAAAGATTTATTTACATAGAAACTCTGAACAGAACAATTTCTACCGTAAAAGATGAAGGTGAAAGGTCCAATGTTTTTTGCAGACGTTTTGTTTAATAAAAATTAAACCATTTGAAAATTGTTAAAATGTATTGTTGCGTTTTTGTTGTTTTAATCGAGTTTGAAATGTATTGTGCAGGCTCTATGTACCTAAATCATTGTTTTAAAGTCAAATATTTATTTGTGAATCCAGCCAAAGTAGGTGAATGCATAAATCTTGTGTAGCACTTAATATAAATGGTAAATTATAACTACGTAGAGGTTAGTTTTTGTCACCTTCTAATTGTAATTTAATATTATATTAGATTAGGAAATTTTAATGGAATATAGTTAGACCCTTGAGTGTGAGGTGTGATTCATTTCGATGTTATGTACAAAATATGTACAAATTTATTTCAGCTGCCATAGAAGATTTTATTGTTTTTATTTATAAATAATAGATAATTAAAAATGTTGTTATATTTTTTTTTGTTCGGTTTAAGTCACTTTATCCCGTTTTTTGCTTAACATTTCCCATTCGATTTTTTTTTTAATTTTCACTTCAAGTGCCTCTGTCGTACGATATCCAGTAAATCCTCGTCTCTTTCCTAATAACGTTAGTGTGTGTGCGTGTGTCATTTAAACTGCCTTTTTCTATGTGAATTTACTGTCTCGAGTGGGTTTTGTGAGGAGTAACTAGTAATGTTAAATTGTGAATGTTACTATGAGTTACATTTAAAATACATTATGTTGTAGAAGATTATTTATTTTTATTATTTAAAAAAATAATAAACCATTTTATTCGGTAATAAAGTTAAAATATTCGAGACTTGCAAATTTGTCTTTTAAAAAGTTCTGAGACCTCTTTGGATGGTTGTCCGTTGTTTTAATGTTCAAAATTCTGTATTATTTAAAGTTTCCATAAATGTGTGTCAAGTCCAGGCCGAGCCCGGCGTTGCTGTTGGCCCGTAGTCGTACTAGCGCATAGTGCAATAACTAATTACTGTCATTTATGTCGTTTACATGGAAAATTTTCGTCGGTGTGAAATAATTTATAGAATAAAATTGAATAGATTAAGATGTTTTTTCTCTAATGTAATGTTTATCTCTGCCCACACTCTAACTGTATTTTATATCTGCTATAATTTAAATTCAACAAATAAAATTTATGAATAAGCACAAATTTTACGTTTGTCGTTTTTAAATTTGAATATTTCTGTTGTCTTCCACTCGGACGCACAGAATGTTATTATTTTCGTTGTTCCAAATATAATCTGTAGTGTTGTTGGTGGAATTAGAATGGAGTACGATTTAAATTGGCGTATCCTTTTATATATTACTAGTCATCGGTGTCTAATGTAGATTAGTAATCTGACGGCACATTGAAATTGTTTTGGCGCGCATTTCCACGCGTTGCATTGTAAGTCATACCACTGTCCACAAGTCGAAGCATATCAGAGTGTCAGATCTGTCGCCCGTCGCCCACTTTAGCCGCTTTACCCACGTCATGAGCTTACCCTGTACATTTATAAAATTATGTATCGTAAAATATTAGAAAACTGGATTATATTTGTTTGTAGATCTAAGTGGCGTTGTTCATTTACCCACCCCCTAGCCATTTAAGTTGTTTTATATCAGCATCTGCAAGACCAAGAATCAGTTCTCAATTAAGGTTAATGTTATGTTTTAAAAAACAGTTTGGATTTAATAACCTCTACTTATACCTACATTATTTGGGTGAGAAACTGATTGCCACATGGATATTTTTTTTATTTTTATGTTACATCATCACCGCTATAAAAAGTAAGGACAAAAGAAAAAGATGGTTGACACTATTGTCACGAAGTAACATTACAAATAAGATAACACCAAAGTATTTACGTACTGTCCAAACAAATGTGGAAAAAGTGGCTAACCTGGCAAGGAGAAATGTTGCCGATGCTTATCAAAAGTTTCGAAAATATATTTTTGTGAATTTCCTTTTGATGTAATGACATAATTCAACTAATTATGTACATTTTCTGATTCCTAAGATATCAAATATTTTTCTAAACTCAAATCCGGTAAGTTTATAGGTTAGGTTTGTTGTCGGACTCAAATCTTTCTTCAGTTATTGTATTTAACAAACTTTTATTTTTTTAGCTGCCAAATGATATGGATATGCAGTATAGAGTAATGGGGACTATATCACAAGTACATAGTAACCAGGTAGTATACCAAGTAAATTTGAATGCCAAGAAGAGAAGAACACACTTGTGCCACAGTTAAATGTTGAGGAGCTTAACTTCTAAAGACGTTAATAACTTATTTAGCAAACAATTGTTAGTTTTTGTGGTCTTTTTCGTATAACAATCAAAAACCCAATTTCATCTGAATTGTTCACATAGTAGTTACATAAGTCTATTGAACTGTAAAAGATAATAATGTGAATAAAACCATTTTATGTATCATTTGGTCAAAATTTATTAAATTGAGTTAAGCTTAAACAATGCATGCAAGTTCATAAGTAAAATGTAATTATATTGGTTCTGGTTCTCTGCTATACACCTGCATTATTTTCTCCATTATCTCCCAGTTCTTTTCCTTTTGAAGATCTTTAGTGAAAACCTGAAAATAAAAGTTTAATATTGTACAATTTTTTATGCAATAGTAAAATGAATTAAGAAACTGTTTAAATATAGGTAGGTACATGTTATCGACACCAAATATCTGTTTATGTGAATAAATACTTACAGAATACCAAGCTGCATCATCATCTAGCGTGGAGGCTAAAGGAACAGACACTCCCAAGACATGCAATGCCAATGTTAAGCAGGCAACAGCCAAATGAGGTGCTCTGTACTCCAGTATCGCAGGGGAATGGTGAAAGTCTTGTAAGAAGGCCATAGCGGTGCGAGCTATCGGTGCACTGCGCCACTGTGCGGCGGGAAACCATTCCTGCAGGGAACGTAAATAGTGCAACAAATATCGATGCGGCGACGGCGCATCTAAGTTGAAACCCAATAAACGTAGAACTAACAGTTCAGCTTGTGCTACTGCTCCTCTCATTGACCAATATTCTTCTCCTAACTCCAAGGGACCCGCTCCGCGATTGATAGAGTTGTGAGCTACGTTCACTGCATCCCGGAGGCGAATCGGTTCATCTCGCGACTTTCCCGCTGCGCACAAGCAAGCTGTACATATAACGTAGCAATCGTAATCATTTTTATCAGCTTCTTTAAAAAACTTGTGGTAAAATATTGCAGCGGTCGCAACTGTAGCTGGCTGCAAACCGAGTTTAATCCCGCACTCAAATATAAAGTTCGTGGCCATACTGTGACCGGATATACTCCGATAGTCGGGCAATCTTCTTTCACGTCTGCTGCTTTGAAGAGCCATTACATCTATTACGTCTTTCATATTTAATAATCAAACTATAAGGTTATTCGCAAACACAACAAGCCGTTTAAATTATTTTTCTGTGACTTAGACAGTTTATACTTGGGTTGCCAGGACTACAAAATTGAAAATATCATTTTAGAACAGATAATACGTGAATACGTCTTGTTCTTGGAAAGTTAAGAAGGAACGATACTTTGTTATTTAACGAAAACATTAAAATTTTGTGGAGACACACTCATGCTTTCCTGTAACATGAAAATTCTTTTACAAAATAGTATTTTAATAACGTGTGCACTTTCTTGTGGATAGTGTGTATTTCGTCTAGGGTTTTTGAGGAAATGGTATAGAATGTAGTTACACGCCATCTACCGTTCGTAACGCAAAACATAAGTGAAATTTAGTTACAATTAGCTTATAACTTCGTAATTGATTATTTGAGATGTATCTTATCTTCAAATTAAGCAGTGGAATTGAGGTTGACGTGAAGTTGAGTTTATTCAATATGCTAGGGTTTGTAAATCTCAATACTTATTCATATTGATTTCGGCTTATTTACATTTAACAAATGTTGATAGTAGCGTCATTTGTTACTACGTTTTAGTACTAAAGATGTTTTGTATGAGATGGTACCCATGCCTTGTGTGATGATTTCTAAATCACGTCCCGACGTTGAGCATTTCATATACTTAGTTCAGTTCGATCTACAAGAGGGCGCTACTGAGGTATTATAATTTAGTGTAACCAATGCTCACCTGGTCGCATAATTTTGTCAGTATGCTATGTGTTACTACTAGAATACTTTTAGAGACTCTTTACTATTTTTTTTTGAAAGTGAATGTGACGAAATTTATTCAACATTCAAAACTAGTAGTAAGTAGTACTGTGGGGGGAAAGGGAAGGGTGAAAATAAAACTAAACTATTTTATTTGAACATAAAAATTAGAATATAATCATTTTCAGTAATTATTTAAAATTATACACTTAAAAGTACATTTATAGTAAATTCAATAAAAAATTCCAGTGCAGACGAGATACAAAAAAGAGAAAAATATTGATTTAATTACATCGTTGGTTAAATATTTCGCTTTCGGTAAATGCATTACAAAATATAAGTTGGAACATAAGAGAAACAAAGTCACTCGATATAGAAAAATAAAGATAAGATTGAATCACATTCAAAAATTACCCACTAGTGACTAAAAATTTTACTTTCTTAAACGTTTGTTCAAACGGGAACCGCGCGGAGCGAGCGGCCGCCGCGCTACAAGTAATGTCGCCTGACGTCGACTCTGACGAGTTCTGCGACGTCGCCTTCTGGCGCCGCTGGGCACGGCACGGCACGGCACACAGCACACAGCACTCAGCAAGGCGGCGAGCTCCGCCCTGGCCGCGCTTCTCACACATTAATTAGCCATCGAAGTACATATAGTAAGGTATAAATAGTGAGGTTAGTATTAACTTTGGCAAATACGAATGAAGCATGGTGATGACGTCATTAAATCGACACAATTGTGACAAATTCAGCATAGACAATGTCAAAAGAAACACAATCGAAGGTCGCTAACTTGTAGCCGGGGGTGACGTCACAATCACGAACTTACCGAACCTAAGCTGATCCATGCCGTCTCCACTAACGCTGACCCCTTACTCCGACAGCCGACCCCCGGGCGAATCTAACAAAGCACGAGAACATTTGAGCCGCAACATTTCAGTCTTCAAAAAAGAAGCTTTTGCACAAACCACGTCACTCATAATTTAGTAGGTCGTTTTGAGCGTCGAGCCTAACACCAGGACGTGCCCGCGAGGGGGCGCGGGGGCGCGGGCTGCGGCGCGTGGCGCGCGGCCCTGTCACTGTCACCAGTCTTATAAACTAAAGGTGATTGGAGCGAATAAATAATGCGGCAGTGTACAAAATTTACATCCCATTCATTCGAAATATTAAAGCAATACGAGTTAAAGTCCAACGGCGGAGAAACACATCGAAATGCATTAGATTGATCGCTCGAGGGGCAGCCGGCGCCGGCGCGCGAGCGGTGCGCCACCCGGCGTGGCCTGCGCGATGTCCTCTGACAAAGATCCCATCTACTTTCGCTTAGTACAAAAGGTCGCCCTTAAATGCAATATGAGGAATATTCTGGAAGCAACTACTCGCCGACGGACGGTCGCGCGGCCACTCGAGCAGGCCCGGCTCCGCCTCGGAGGAAAGTTTAAAGTATAGTGAAGCTTAAAGGTACCCCGGTCGGGAGCACAACTGCGCTAATAATATAATTAGTTCGATTTTACATACACATATTGTTACATAACAGTAAAAAACCTACCTAGCAACAAGCGAGCGTCGCTCGGGGCGCGGGCCGCCGACAACAGTTTGTATCGGAAAGGTCTCGCGAGCCGTCGCCCGCGCGGGGTGGGCAGGGCGCGGCGGCCCGCGCGTTCTCGCTGTAGGCGTTACATTTTCATTTAAGTAATCACTTTTTACATACACCATAAACAAAATGAAACTAAATCACCTAACTCTGACAATAGTAAAGGTTACTGTCTAATTGCATTATTCATTAATGTTATTGATACAATTACTGCCCTAATGCTTAAAAGTAACATTTTTATTTTATTATTATTAATAAATTATGTTATACAGTATATATATGTATAGTGTTGATTACGCCAAGTCGCGAGTGTTCACACGTTTATATACTCACACGTCTTACACCTGACGCCAGGAGACTCGCCCGCACACGGCAGCGGTACAAACATTGCTTACTTCTCTTAAACAAACCCGAGGCGCCACGTGTCGTCGCTGCGCCGCCGACCGCGCCACGTGGCGTGAAGGAGTCGAGTACAATACAACAGTACATCTTACGGCTAGACCTAAGGTTATTGTAAAGTGATATAGAAAAAATATGAACACAAAAATATTAAAGATAGTATATATGGCGTAACGAATCGATGCTCTTACAAGTATAATTAATCATTTTGTGCTTAACTTGAGGCTTAACTTAAAACGTATAGTTATCGTGGGTGGGGCAGGGGGTAGTACAGTAAAGGTTGCAAGGTATGCAAAATAAATGACATCTCCTTAATCCGACTTAGCGGGTACAGTTGTGCATTCAAAAGTTTACAAAAATAATGTTCTCGTAAGTGATAACACCTAACAATGGAATGATACTGTGCATCAGTAAAGTAGGCCCGTGACGTACCCGTGAGTTGAACTACTGACTTTCTGCGCTAATTTATTGGTTCCTTTCTGTGTTTGGTCCGTAAGAGAGTGAGTATATAAGCAGATTGCTAGTGCGGCCCGCGACCGCGCGCCGCGCCCGGCGAGCGCGCGGCTCGGACACGCCGCCGCCGACCGCGTGGAACGTCGTCCGCGAGGCAAGGCGGCCGGGCGGCGCCACGTCACAACCGAAGCGTCGCAACTAGATCACAGATAGCCAAAACTAATTACACAAAACGCCTAGCACCCAAATTTAGAATTGAATACGATTTATCTAAAATGCGCTGGTCGCGATCATTATCTAAGGAGAGCACACAGATATCCTCTTGTGCGCACTGTCACCTAAGGAACTTGGGCTGACGTATCACGGACACCTTTAAACTTATCAAAGTACACGTCGTCACACGGTTTATAAAACTCATACGATTAAAAAAATGAACACTAAGCGTGTATTAAAACGAGCTTAAGTAGAGGATAGTGTTCACGCAATGGATCTAGTCACGATGGTCCGGTCGCGAGCGCGCACTGAGACAGAGGATGCGTCGAAGCCGCGCGGCTGATATCTGCACGTCGGCGGTGTAACCAGTGTAAGCTTACTGCCCATATAAAATATATGTTATAGGCTCAACAGCGCCCCGCACGCTGACGGCGGCGAACTACTGTCATTCCCCAGGCTCACACCGCGGGTCAATGGAAGAACAGAGTCCACTCGCAGGCGAGGTAGAGCGGCCACGACGCCGGCACGAACTAGAACGCGTTCTATTTAGATATGACTTGTAATATAAAAAAGACCAAATGTGACAAAAAAAAAATACATCTGTTTCAACGACCCCCTAACACTGTAAATGGTTTACTGACTTATTCTACGATGATAAATATTCAATTTTAATCGTCGAATTTGTTTTATAAAACACAAAAATGCGAACAATTTGTTACGCTCGTAGCGGCGTCGTTTCCGCGACGTTCACAGTATCGGTGGTCGCACCGCCGCCCCGGGGGGCTACTCTGTAACTTTCAACATCACCAATAAACAACTTTCAAACTAGTACGACACTGATCTCTGATCAATACTTCAGTATTGATGACAAGTTGTTCTGATAGAAGAATAAATTACGCATGTAATAATGTAACGTACACGAAATTGTATTATTTGGTGATATTTTATGTTCGCGTGCCAGAATAGCCCCGGCGGGTGCGTGCTGGTGTGGTGGGCCTAGTAGAGTCCGCAGCCGCGCAGGTTGTTGGCGATGATGACGTCGGTGACGGCGTCGAACACGAACTGGATGTTGTTGGTGTCGGTGGCGCACGTCATGTGGCAGTAGATCTCCTTCGTGGTCGACTTGTTCTTGGCCTCGAACTGCGCCTGGATGTAGGCCGCCGCCTCGCCGTACTCCTGCGCTCCTGTTTTATATTCAACATTATTTATTAGATCTTCATTTGTTTTCAATTTTACGATATTTAGTGTGGAGATCGAGATTGATATAGAGGTAGGGGAAGACTGAAGAAGGCGTGAATGGATTGTATGAAAGAGGATATGCGTAAGCAGATTGTGAGTTCAGATATAACCGGTGACAGTACATATATGGAACAGTAATGTAATGTGACGACCCTGTATAATGATAGGGCTGGTTGATGATGAGATTACATAAGGGGATTTAATCTTTTATTTAACCGACTAAAATATATGAAACTTTTGATGTAATGACACATAAATAAAAGTAACAATTGATATGAAACAAATGAAGAAACTAATACAGTTCTAAACATAGTTTTAAATAAGGTAATTTCGGGGATACGGTAACTTTTACGACATTAGTGATGCGTGAAAATTTCCTGTACTGACAGCTTTATATTCTGCCCACTTGGATCTACATTTTCTTTCTATAAATCACTTCAACAGCCACCGCGTGACGTGTGAACATTACACAGATAAAATATCTATTTTTGATTCAATTCACGTCAACAATTTATATATGAATTGCTTAATCTCGTGTCATTGGACGTTTTATAAAATAACAGGTATTTAATTATTGACAACGGTTAATAACTATTTCAGGAGTTTCTAATAATTCAATTACTACTGTAATATAAAGTTCCTAAAATGTTTTTTAGTTATTCAGTGATACTTATTTACGGTCTTTCTTAAAATAATAAAAGGAAAGTTCTCCTAATGTCCACTCTATAACAATAATAATATTCTAATATGTTTAAATAGAGTGCAAAGTTACCCGTATACTCCGGGAAGCAGATGGTGAGCGGCGACTTGCGTATCTTCTCTTCAAACAGATCCTTCTTGTTGAGGAACAGGATGATGCTGGTGTCCGTGAACCACTTATTGTTGCAGATAGAGTCGAACAACTTCAAACTCTCCTGCATACGGTTCTGGAAACGTCGGCGAGATTCGAAAAATAAATAAAACTCTTAACTCGACAGTTCGTTTATCGTATTGACGTTTGACTATACAGCAGTTATGGTACTTTGAACTATCTTGCTAATAAAAACATAAAGTACTAGTTAGTTTCTTTTTTAGTATTGCGCGAACGGACATCGGGTGGCAGTAGGTCATAAATAAATTCAGTGCATGTAGAACGATAAATTCAGTAAAAAATTAAGAAAAAAAAAAACATTGAATGACATATTATGAAAGTTTACGTTTATATATCTGTTTTAACGAGATCCTGTCAGAGGTACATACCGTCGTCTCATCCTCGTGCAGCACCTGGTCGTACTCGGACATGGCGACGCAGAATATGATCGCGGTCACGTCCTCGAAGCAATGGATCCATTTCTTTCTCTCGGACCGCTGCCCGCCCACGTCGAACAATCTGGAACAATGCACTCACTATTACAATAGTATACAAGTAGATGTGCATCGGTAACAAGATCTCAGCAGTACTCCGATGACATTTTAATGTTATATACCAATCCCGAAACAAAATTGTATTTAGATACTTTTGGGTCTTTTTTGTATACCACATTTTATTTACCTTGAACATTAAGGTAATCTATATTGTTAGGAATTAACAATTTAGAAAGTATTTAAAAAAAATATTAATTTAGAAACAATTTGTGTTGGCAACACCAAGCGTTTTGGTAGCAGGGATTTTTGGATGACAACACTAATGGAGAACCATGGTGTGGGTAGCCTGAGAAGCTCTTATAAGGTGATACCGTCAGTACTGGGCGCTAGTACGTTATAAGTAGGATCTGAGAGCTACCAAATACGCTGGGAGTCATGTTCGTTGAGCAAACACCTGAGGGCAATACCCTCTGGGTGGCGTTCCTCGTCCAGGGTGCCTTAAACTGTGTTCTATGAGCCAGTAACCGAATGCAGCTCTCTCGGTGCAGTGTTCGTGCACCACAGTTCTTTGAGTGACGCTCTCTTGGCAAATAGTCTTTGAGTGGTAACATTTTTAATTTAATGTTTATTTGTGAGTTAAATTTATTATTTATCCATTTTACCTTGATTTATAATTTCCTTAAAGTTACATCAATGTCCCCGAAAATATGAAATGGCAAAATGTCGCCTCCTGCAGCGTCTTTTGATTTCAAGTCTAATTCTTGTAAATCTGTGTAAGTGAAGAAAATACTTACTTGAAATTAAGATTTTTGAACGAGAAATGAACTTCGACGATGCCGGTGGTTTTGACCCTGGTCCTAAGGATGTCCTGCTCAGTGGGCTGGTAGTCCCTAGCGCCTAACCGGTCCAGGTCGTCGAGGAAGCTGGAAAAAGAGTAACATGATATATCATCGTGTTTAACATTCGACTTTCAAACTTGGTTCTTGGGTATTAGTTCAGATAAATTGATCTGGATGGCGAACCCTGACCCTGCACGAGTGATGGGAGCAGGGAGATGGTGGTAATAGTTCTGGAAAATATAGAATCCTATTGCGCGTTTTTCATTTATTTATTACCTGTGTTCACTTATTATCAAATATATATAAAAATGAATCGGTGTTCGTTAGTCTCGCTCGGGAACGGATGAACGGATTTATCTTATCTTGGTCTTGAATATTCGTGTCTAGGGATAGTTTAAAAGGTGAGAAAAATTAAAAAAAACCCCCCCTAAAAGCATTAAAAATAGCCTTTTTCCATTTCCCATATGTTTTTTTTCGAGGAGGAATTTTTTTTTTTGTATTTCCTAATAAATTCAAACTTCAAAAAATTAAAACAGAGTTCGCGGGGTCAGCTAGTTATCAAATACATATTTTCTGCAATTATTTAAATAGTCATGAATTCAATGTGAGACGTGTACATAGTCATATTTGACAGGGATCGTGCCATATCTGTGATAACAGTCAAATGTCTAACAAACATGTTTGAAGGAGGAAAAAGTTATCGGCGCAACGTCATTCGGCCTGAACATAATGCACTTGCAATGTAAAAACTATCTCGCTCAGACTGAAGACGTTGTCAGAGATAATAGAGGATGAACCGGAGATATCGGCAACTGTCTACCAAATAATTCAGGATTATTTCTCCTAAAATTCTATTTAATTATCTTCATAAATTACGAAACGCAACATATACCAAGTGGGGCAATGTGGGAAAGTACTGTCGTACATGTATCATTCTAGTAAGTTTTATTCAACACTCATTTTTTTTTCTACAATTAAATTCACTACATATGCAACGCCTACATCAGTACAGTTCTACACTGCTATTAAATCAATAGTGGCGTGGTCATTGAAATGAATGTACCAAGGACAATGATTACAGTTACACCAGATATTAAATTCAAACTACGTCATTGCAGCATTCTTTGAGGACACGTGGCAATAGACATGTGGTGTAGACCAACTGCAGCGCGACCTTTTAAGGCCGACGATGATCAAAAAGGTTCCGGATTCCAATCAAATATGTCATAAGCACATCCTTAAAGAAACGGAATCGAGGAGGCATATCGAAACATTTTAACGCTTCTGAGATGCACTTTTGTTACGTCAGACGAGATTTCAGGCATCGGTAAAAAAACATTTTGAAAAATACGTCAGCTTTGATATAATTGCTTATCAGTGAGCTTAAATTAAAAAAAAAAAACTATCCATAGTCATTACAGTGACATATTGTAATCGAATTGAATTTCTTGATCACGTAAGAATGTTTATTTTTTAAATCGAGCATCTCGATTTTTTTTTATTTAAGACTATTCTTTTTTTATTTTTAGAATCTCTTTGTTACAACTGGCACGTTGAAATACGTGCTGGACGAGAATTGATTTTCAATTCATATAACTTTTATATGGTGCGTGTCTCCACACGTCTCTACTCTTTAGCCAGTCGTAGGCCTGCACCGGTACACGATGACCCAAATGAATCGCACGTTCGATGGACTGTGAATACGATCAGTTTTTGTATTAAGAAGAAAACGGACGAGCAAAATACATACTGTAAACATCAGTATAATCAAGATTGGTCTATCATAATATGACCTGATATAAAAATGCAGGGATTTATAAAACAACTTGCTTTTAACAACACGCGAAAAAATATTCAAACGAGAAAGACGGACTATAAAATTAAAGCAATTTTTAAATGTCGATTAAAAATATTAGAGTTGTTACCAAATGTGATATATCGAATATTGAATAATACAGTAAACATTATTACCACTATTACGAAACTGGAATCTTCTTGAGAACTAGTTGGACGGGTGCCCGCAGCAACAATTCCATTTGCAGTCAACAGGTAAATAACAGGTGCCGGAATAATTGCATCTCTTATCGACTGCGGGCGTGTTAATTGATCGTCGAAACACTTTTAAAATACTTAATCAAAAGCTACAGATAACATAATACTGAATTCGGATTAAAAACAAATATCGTAATATACACTCTCGTTCATAAATTAATAGAAGTAAGTAACATTCTATCTCAAACATTTTTCCTTATTTATGGTATTTTTAATGCACATTATAAATTAAAGCCTAATTTTACTCCTCTATAGATCGCAATAGCAATTGAAAATCTAAATCTATTGTTTATGGGATCGATTAATTTTTGTCCAAAAAAAATATCGAATCTCAAAGATTGAATATTGGTTTAGGCGTTATATTTGCAAGAAAGTGATTTCAGATGTTGGTACCGAGAATGTTAAGATAAGAAGTTCAGATTACAATCATGCTGTACAGCTTGTGTTATGTCGAAAATTTTGCAGGCTTTTGGATGTAAGAGACAAGTGGCTGGCCGTGCGCCAGCGTCCTCTGATTCCAGATTGTGAGCACTTAGGAAGCTGGTGGATTACACTCCTCGATGCCACAAGTGGTTAATGTTTATTACGTCTGGATGTCTCAACTTAAATGACGAGCAATTTTAGTTTCATGTTTGTATATCATTTAAGTTTCGTTTTATATGAGGCAATAACTTTCCAATAATATACTAGCTTAGTTTAAGTTAATTAAATAACAATCGGTCAAATGCAATTTCCACTAAAATATAAAGTGAAGTTCGGTCCACAGCTAGTAAAATTTTCATTACGTATTCAAACTTTTAAAAAGCTAAGTAAAGTTGATTGGAACTGCGGTACATATATTCATCGCTCGCAGTTATATAAGAGCCGGCGGTTGGTGCTGTAATGAATCAGAGTGCGCAGCGCAGGGAAATACCAGTGACGCACTAGAATTATTTGTTCATTTAAAACCCTTGCTCCGTAAGCGACTACACACTAATAGGCATGTACCACGACCAGTCGTGGCCTCGGTGGAAAATTAAAACTACGTCTAGCACTAGTGCTACTGGAAATATCGACGGTTGAAACCAAACACATATTAACCTACAAAAGTACAATAAAATTGTTTTGTTTTTCTTTTAATCATATGCGTATTTATCAGTATATTTATAGTGTATAAAATAGTAACACTTTGTTCATAAATACGCAAGTTATGATTAAAAAAAAAAACAGTTGTACTTTTGCAAGTTACTACGTGTTACGAGCTTCAGTGCTGGTGGAAAATCGGTCCAAATTTACATTTAAAACTTTGTCCACTAATTAAAATATCGCGGCTGGAGTAACCACTTTAATACTAACATAAGGTTTTAATTGAAAACGTTTTTTTAAACAATAGTTCTATATCAGGGTAGTGATGAAAGGCTATATTAATTTAGCTTTTAAGCTGCAAAGCTTTGTCTTTATTACATTTTAATAATTCATTTTGCCCTCCCGTCTACAAACGCTGAACGTGGAACTTTGGATATAACATCAGCGGAATATAGTAAATGGATGGACATAGCCCCTTCAAGCTTTATTAACTAGAATTGTTTACTATTTATATGTTGTCAAAACGAAATATTTAGAGATAGCTGGCTAACATAACGTATTTCAAAATTACTATAGAATCCATCGGGGAAAGCCTACATCCGACCGTGGACAAAGCCTGATGATGATGATGATTTCATAATAAAACATTACGAAGGCAGTTCACAAAATTGTGATCTTATTTATAGATAGGGAAATATTATTATATAATTAATAATAGAAAGAAATAAAGATTGTGCAGTAAACGTCTGCAGTCTTGCAAAGTGATAGAATTATGATAGACAAATGTTTTATTTATGCGGCAGCGTCGGATTTGAGGAATCATATTTCTTATATAAAGGCGATTTCCTCTTAAATATTTAGTTGATACAGATAGCAAGTCTTTATAATTTATAACGTGTAAAGGAAAAGATAAAAAAACTGTACATAAGTTATAAAAATCAGTGAAACAAAAAAATGTAACATAAATACTTCCGAACCATCACGAACACAAATATAGAAGACGAGGTCTGATGACTTATTTTAGATAACTTAATCATAACCGACACATTACGAATTTAGAATATTATAAGACTGATGTAGTTTAATGGTTTCTACGCTAGTTAATTTAAGTTATTTAATAAACTAAATACATTTTGTTTTATAACAATTTGTTGTTGGTTTTAGAATGAGTTTTTATTTCCACCTGGTACGAGTGCACAATGGGGGCTTGTTTAGCCGAGACGCGACGTGGAGTGCCCTCAGCGCGCCAAGTGAACATCGCAGATTCGCGACACGAGATCGCTTCATAATAAGAAAGTTTAATATGCAACTTAACCACTCGTACTCCGCAGTTTTAACACGTTAATGTTTTGACTAGACAACAAGTTAGTGTTAATTTATAGTAGAATATAATTATGGACAGTAAATCATCCCTTTTAAAACAAGACTGTGCGGCAGGTAGACAGGAAAATTTTCACAGTCAAAAAACGTAAACTATATTTAGACATATATGCCAAGTGTTTGCGAGGTAAACGAATTCAAATTCGATAGTCTCTTATCTTTGAGTTGGAAACAAAAACAAGTGTTTCGGTGCGGGGATGTGTGGAGTTTATGAATTATTCAAGTCGACATAGAAGCGGGCTCGATATTTGCGAGTCAAACGCAAGTAAGCCGATGCAGAGACGAGGATAGACTGCGGTATAAAAGCAGAAGTTACAAACAAATACCTATCGGAATTTACGTTATTTCTGTGTTGAAAAACTACTCGATTTATTTGTACGTGGCGCGATGATTGTTTTAATACGTGCTGTAAGAATGATATTGTTGTCGCCAATTCACTGTCAACGTTTAATGGTACATTTGAAATTATCACAAAAGTAAAAATTAATGTTTTATGAACAGTTAATAAACCCCACCTTCGATAACAGTGTAGGCTCCGAGACTGAGTGATGACGAATCTGAGAGCTGATGCAATAACCATGATACATGTATAACCATTAACATTAAAGAACTTATAAAAATGCTTGATCTTTATTTTCCACTGCCAACTATAATCGTATCTTTAAAATGCTGAAATGTAAAGTGAATAAAAGTATTCGACTTCTATCTACATCAAATATAAAGTGATGCCGCGGACAGTTTTTGCGCATTGCTGAGATTTCAGAAAATTCATTCTCTTTCGGTCTCATCGTTTCCTTTGGGATTTTTCAGAGCGAAAACGTCGAGTCGAACTACGACGATACAACCGTTACACTTTTCCGCGACGTCTTATAAAAATTCATTGTAATTATTTACATTTTATTGATGAATGACATCATTATATGACTATCAGATGTATTTAGAAACTAGTAATAAACTGTTTGTACCATGTAACGATATCGATTTTGTCTTCAGTCGGTCAATACCGCTTCTACACGCAAAACATTTAGCCGGGTCGCGCCGTACAGGCGAACTTCCGAGAATTGGAGGCATCGTTAGGGTAAGGGCTATATTTATAAATTGCAATACTTAGACGAATAAATATATCTATATGGGCAGTAGGACCACCATCCTGACATTTCAATGCTACGCTATCATATACTGCAGATTAACGATTGCAAAGTTAATTTACATTTAGTTTTACTAGCAAAATTGGGTAAGCAAATTTGACAAAATCGCAAACTAGAAAGTTTTTTATTGCGATGTTAATTTTGTTTAGATGCTATGGCAAGCAAGGATGTGAATCAGGATTGTGTGTAGACAAGTAAATATTTGGTAGTATCTGTCTATCCCTGTATATCCGGGGCGTAAAGCAACGTTATATGATCGGTACGGCAGCGGCAGCGCCCGGCAACAGGTCGGCGCGATCGATAGAGCGTCGCGCCGCCGCAGTAGGCCTGTCGCCCGGCCGCCGCGGCGCGTCTGCGTGCCCCGCCGTGCCCGACGTACCCTAACGTACCCGATACCCACTTCACTTGCGCGGAACAGTTTCGATTGCATTCGACTCAATAATGTAACGAAAAATTTTTGATTCCTACCAATGGTTGTTGGATAGTCAAGCATCAATTTACCGTTTTTATAAGTACCTTATCAAGCCGGTACCGCGGTAATGACGTTCAAAGCGATGTAAAGAAGAATATAAATTATGTAAGGTGCCCTTTGAACTACAAAGGGTTAACCATAGTTCGTTATGTAGTCAAGGAACAGGTAAACAGACCTGCA
The DNA here is from genome assembly GCA_027563995.1 of Papilio gigon. NCBI lineage: Eukaryota > Metazoa > Arthropoda > Insecta > Lepidoptera > Papilionidae > Papilio > Papilio gigon. The sequence continues at coordinate 2,496,066 of JAODUI010000008.1, read as the reverse complement.
CATTACTTTTTACATATATTCTTTTTAATTTCTGTAATATATACTTGAAAGTATCTTCATTTCAAAGGTCATCTCTTCATTTGTTTTACAGTAAAGATTATTTAGACAGCTAAGAAGTCTTTAGAAACAGTATTACTGTGGTCTGTCCAGTAACATATAAACCTGACGCATCCCCGAAGGCTAGTTCTTTCAAATTCAGTGCAATAAATATGGGTCAGGGCACTTCGAGACCTCATCAAAACCAAAATAAAGTCTGAATACAAACTAAAATTTCTATACAATGGTAGCTTATCGAAAAGTTGCAATCACAAAATTAGTTGGGCACACGCAATGTAATTAGTTTCAAGAAAACACGCACAAGAAAAAACGATAAATTACTTTCCTATTATTCTTGGAAATAAAAGAGTAGGCATTTAGTAAAAATTCAGGTCAAAACTTAAACGAAATAACTCGATTTAACTAAACAAAATTGAACATCACGAGGAAAAAGGTTTAATATTTTCGGCAGGATTAAAAGCCTTACGACTAGCTGGGTGTTACCATAATTTAATTTACGAATACATACTTTAATATACGTTGACACTTTTCAGTGTATCATTGTTTACGGCGCAGTTTCCTGGCCGGTGTCCAAAACTGATAAAATATCGCCCTCACAAGAACCCGTGCAAATCGTCAAGTATTTAACAATTGCTCAACTGGTGTCAGTGTTGCCAACATCACAAACATATTTATTACCGTTATAGTTAAATTTAATATTCTATGAAAATTGTCATCAATTTTAATACATTGGAAAGATTTGATTACATTTCGAGTATTTTTTTAAAGTAACAAATCGTGGCTAAAAATTAGTCTATCGTAAACGAGGTTTCGAAATGTCTGAATTTAAGTCTAAATTGTTGAAGTAAATATAATTTAAATGACACGTAGTTACAAAATTATGAGAACCATACAATACAAGCTACAAGAGCTTGGCATCATTCATGGTGGGCAAAATATCAATACAATAAAATATCGATCGCGCCCGAGGTCAGGGCCCCATGCATCTGCATGAACTTCGCTCACCGATGCAATATCGAGATATAATTAGAGAAGTGGTATTGAGTGGGCAATTTGTTTTTATATCGTCAACTTATTCTGTACGTACTACTCATGAGGTCATTGCCCTTGCTTCCTCGCACAAACTAATAAGATGGTATAGAAATTTTGATGTCAAAATAAATATTTCAATGTTTAATTTAATATTATTTAAAATTATTACTTAACGAAAGGTCAAAGACTTACAAAAAAAAAACATAAATGTACTACAGATGGTATATTCCAACGAAATTAACAATATTTTAATAAGCTGTATGACTTGTTTCAAATATAACTGAAATCATATTAACTTAATATTTCCCAACTTTAGTACAATGGAAACCGTAATTTGTATCATGATACCTACGGGCTGCGTAACACGGAACGTATGTAAGCAATTGTACGACAATGTCTGGGTAATTTTCTGGACCCATGAAGCTTTGTATGAGCTAATCAAGTGACATGCATCGTAGGCATGGATTACGCAGTACCTACTGGACTTACATAACCCATTGAAGAAATCGTACGTTAATTTTTATTTACAAAGGCTACAATTACACTAAACCTAAATTTGTTTACGTTGTTAGACCATAGCGCGTATTTAAACAATTGTTATAAATTTTATATTTATATTTTATATAAATACGGCGAGCTTTGTGTTGGTGGTGTTAGTGAGGTCAGGAACTCTGTCATGTCAGCCGAGTGTAAGCCAGAACCGGGAACGTGGCATTGCTTCTAGAATTGATGTTGACTCTACGTAATGGAAAAATAC
>JAODUI010000008.1:2480063-2493852 GCA_027563995.1 Papilio gigon | reverse complement strand
GATAGTACCGTTCCCACTCACCCTGAAGATGAGCCCCCGATGGGCTCGAAACTAGTCGGTACTGACACCGAGTTGCATGTGAGTTAAGCCGTTTTATAAGTAATATAGTGAAATGTCTCACGAAAGTTTTAATAGTTTAATTGTTATAAATTTTATATTTATGAAGATTTTTAAATCGCGAGAGAAATCTTCATCACTTACTAGTGAACATCTTATAAAAGTCTAGAACAAAATATAGACACAAATATGGATTTGCTGAAAAAGGAACGAATTATAGGCATTATGGATAATTCATTTACAGTCTACTTTCATATCCCTTACAAACAAAACTCCCAGACTAACGCTTGTCTGGATGTACACGCGAACAAAGTAGCAGCAGTTCGGACTACAATGAGCTCCTTGTAACAGCGAGCGAACAGTCGCGGCGTCGGCCGGCGTACCCAACAAATACAAAATGAACAAGCCACCTTATCAGGTTACTGGTTTGAACATCGCCAGTATTATCCTCGTCTTTGTATAATCTATCTAGGTATATAAAATTGTAACAACTGTACTTTGAAACAAACTAATTATGCATGAAGTATATTCTGCCTACTACAATGTTAATAAAGGAAGATTAAAAATATTTAATAAAGAAAAAAGTACAATGTATAGTAAATTTTCATACTGTAGATAGGCACCGCACCCATTTAGTATTTCAAAAGAGCAAATGAAGGTGTTCATTAGCGTTTCGCACTTTGTCAATTTTGCACGCATGTAACTAACACGTGTAAATTTCTCCGCCAACACGTACCGCACTGGGTCATGGTGCCGGCACACTGATATGTATACACCGAAGTTACCATAATAAGGTTACCAAAAATTAGGATATTTACAGACGAGTGGGTTCTTGAGTGTATACCAATGTGTCCGTTTATTAGTCAAACGGCGTTCATATTTTGAAGCCGTAAGCTCATTCTTACCCAAATCTAAAAATCAGATTCAACAAATTCGATAAATCGGAACATTCTGATAACCTATTTGTCTTTAAAATAAAGCTAAGAAGTCCGTTTATAAAATATACGAGGAATATTCTAGATTCATCTTCGATGCACTTAAGGTACAATCTCGACGTGATAATCAGTCGTAGAACAACAAAATATTGTGACAGATGTGAGAACTAGCTTAAACATCGTGATTGCGGAAGGTGTGCAAACAGTGCGGCGACCGGACGAGCCAATCGCGCTCCCGCTTCCGCGAGGGACTGGATCGGTTGGCGCTGTGACGTCACCTGCACGCGCATGCTATTGCCATTGTATACTCAACACGTACTAAACGACATATCGGAGTGTACGTAGACGCTATGCTACAATATTAATATGCATTTTTTCGAACACACATTGTGTTAAGAGAATTTCACGAATTTATATGTTCAGTGACCTGAAACTCGAAGGGTGGGAGCATTGGACTTGTTTAGGAATGTAGAGATTTAGCAAAAGCAACGTTCGTTCAATAATATTAGGATTTAATTAAAAAAAAACAAAGATTACAAAATAGCACTTTTTTTAGTCACTTCGTATATGAGTATGTAGGTTCTGACGACACAGTATTGGCCAAAAATTACATAAAGAATTTCATTCTTTTAACCGTGACTGGCGTTTTTCTATATTACCACTGGCGCGTTAACTAGTGACAAAATACCATTACACGTGCTATAACATTTTCAGACAGTTTCAACTTACGTGAGAGAATACTGGTTACTGACTATACCGTTCTTAAAGCTAGGTTTCCTATCAATTATTAGAACATTGTATGAAAAAAATCCTTAAGAATTCAAATGAACAATGCATCTTTATGCCGTTAGCATTGTTACTATTAATTCAAACAAGTTTCACGTTTAGTTATCTGGAAATTCTGGTTTTTACTAAGTTATTGTTTATAGTGTTGCGAAACGTTACGCTGAAAAGCCTCACGTAACCGTGGTGGGTCTCCCCACTGTGGGCCACTGCGGGCACAGTGAACACCAGTGGGTGCTGACATTTGTTCGTGTGGCGCGATGAACACGCGACGCTTCACCATGATGCCCGGCCCCAGGCCGTTGCCGCTCTTGGGCAATTCCTGGCGGTTCGCCCTAGGGCTGAGACCTTGGGAGACGTTCAGTTTGGATAAGACATTATGGTACTTGAAGAATCTCGCGGGATCGTGTGGAGCTGCTAAAGTGGCCAAGTTGTTTGGCCATCCAGACTTAGTGTTCCCGTTCTGTGCGGATGAAACGGCGAGGATATACAGGAGAGAGGATGCTATGCCCCACCGAGCTGTCGCACCTTGCCTCAGTCATTATAAGCAAGTGTTGCGGAAGGAATTCTTTGGTGAAGAACCGGGACTAATTGGAGTGTAAGTTGACCCCTTTTTCAAATCAATACTATCTACAAATTGTTTATTGAAATGAGTTGACCCCAGCTCGTATCATTTACACGTCTCGGTAATATTTAAGATTGAAAAGATGAAAGGACCGGAATCCCTAAATAATCTAAACAATTGAAACCGCCAAGAAAACTGTCCTATAACGAGCAGTTACCTTTATAAAGAAAATTTGTATTGCAGGTGTCCATAGGCGTCAATAATCACTTTTGTGATCCGGCAGCTCGTTTGACTCTTTCTTATAAAATAAACTTAATAATTTTATTAATGCATAATTACAATATTAAATATGTTATAATCATCAGACACGGCATGCCATGGTCGAGGTTCAGATCGAAAGTATCGAAAGCCCTGGCTGCTCCGGAGGCGGCGCGGGCAGCGGTGCCGGCTCTACATTACGTAGCTGAAGATTTTGTTAGTAGGTAAGTTCAATACATTACTATCTTAGCATTTGCTTATGTCATATACTTGTTTATATTATCGGTATCAATATATCGAGTATACTAACTTCGTTTTATATTTTATATTAAAGCATCAGTACATTTCTGAAAGGTGTCTCATGTATTCGATCCCCATAAAGAAACCAGAATCGCTGAGTTAGTAGACTTGAATCATATCAGTGACGTGGACGGAGGACGTATCAGTTCAGAACAGAACTAGTATATTAACTTGGTTACACTGCCGTGTGTATAATTTAATAATCATATTATTCAACGGTCCGAGGTGAGGAATGCAATGTAGTAAAAACTAAAGCGTATAATAATAAATAATGCGTAACGCAAAGTAATGTTCATTGATGTTTGTATCTATATAGTGAAATGTATAGTTTCAATAGTATCTTATCTTACTATTATTATGAATGGGAAAGTTTGGATGTTTGTAAGAAATGATAATAATGATGATAATGATGATGATGATGATGATATCGTCAATCAAGGACCTGTATGTATTTTGACAGATATGTAAAACATAGTCCGGAAGGAAAAATAGACTACTAATGTATTATAACGCTAGTGAAAACCCACTGACATTTGTTTAGTGTTTATTACGTATAAATATTATTACATTGATATTGTAATATTAACTGATAAATAAAAAAAAAACTAATTGAAATCTTTTTTTTTTTAATTTGCATTGCATTGTTTTTGCGGCCGGCACTTAGTCAATTATAAATAAACTTTCGTTCATTAGTATTCTATTCTAGATAATCTAAAACCCATTACCAATCGGTAAATTAACAGTGACAAACTCTTACAAGTTAAAGACACGCATTGTAGTCAGGGTTCAACAAGCCGAGTTCAGAATCTCGGCTTAACGAACACATCCCGTCCCCGACAGTGCATTTGTTTGACGGCCGCTGACTCACGCCGGGAAACAGATCGTTCAATGAAAACGCTACATTGCGATTCGACTACCGCTCTCATTTGGCATTTACCACTTGTTTAATAAGAACGCATTTTCGACTTGCATTTGTTAAGAATGATAACTTCATAGTAAAGCATGAAATAAAATTTACTTTTTTATGGAGACTAACTAACGTGTGACCATTATCTCACCTGACACCAAATATGGTCGAAAGATGATACACGCTAGTTTAGTAAGTGCCTATTCGCTACTCTTGAAGGCCTCCACGTGGTACTTTGATGGAAACACTGACGCTGGCAACTTATTCCATTCCATTGCTGTGTGCACAATAAAAAAACAATTCAAGCTACTTTATAATGTCTAACTTTTTTATGTTGGTTCATTGATAAACAACACTACCGTTATTCTATTTATTACTGTTAATATTAATTTATTTATATGTAATCTATTAACAAACAAATCATAGCAAATATTTGAACAAATACATTTGTCAAAGGGGACAGGATGTGGCGACAGTTGTGAAATATTGTTTATAAAGCATACATAAAAAAACTAACATTGGAAAATATTCAATATTTACCTAACCTATTCCGAAATTATAAATAACATTTATTCAAAAGAGAAAATGCAAAAAGAAAATATCTTGTTGCAGAATGGAAAACATTCTCGATGAAAATTGTGAACTACCAAAGGACTTTTTAACAGAACTCTATAAATGGGCACTTGAATGTAAGTACATTATTTTTTCTTTTAAAAAAAATATTGGTAGATTTTTGTTAATTTACTAATACTCCTTGTAACCATTCCAGGTAAATTTGTTAGGATATGGTTCAGGACAATAGTCGAATGATGGGATTCGAACCTCCGACCACTAGATCGGTAGTCCGTATCCTTAACCATTGGGCTATTGGCCCTTTTTATTTATGAATATGTTAATTTCATTATAAATAGGATTGATAGAAACTTGACTGCATATGTAGAAACAAAGAAATCAATCGGATCAAAAAAATTGTTAAAGTTTCATTTTTTTAAAGCTGTGGGAGCATGGGCTCTTGGAACAAGATTGGGATGCTTGCAAGACAATGTCTCCGAAGCCCAAGATATCATCAAGAGTATCCACGGCTTCTTCCACAGCGTACCTGAATTAGAACTATCTGCTCCTCTTTGGCGTGTCTACCCTACAGCCGCATACAAGACATATGTAAACGCATTGGACGCCTTCAGATCGCTCTGTTTAAAAAGACTGACTGATAAAGGTATTTGCGCACACATAGAGCAAACTTATGATAGAAAAGTTGCTACAATACTGGCATTGGATCTATTGTTAGTCGGTGTTGATACTACTGCGGCGGCGGCGGCCAGTACTATCTACTTGCTAGCTACAAACGAGAGGGTACAGAAGAAGTTGCAAGAGGAACTCGATGACAATCTTGTGACAAATAGAGAAATGACATGCAAAGATTTGGATCAGTTGCCGTATTTACGGGCTTGTATTAAAGAAGCACTAAGGTGAGCTAAACTTTTATATTATACAGCCTTGGAACTCAAAATCATAATTTTTATGTAGACGTACGTAAAGTAGAATTTAATTTAAATGAGAAATCACACTTACGAATTTAACTGACTAAAGAAACTATACGTTATCTACGAATTTATTTCGTAATGTTTTGGTGTTTAAATTGATGTCACGAACACAAAAGCTTTTAAGAAGTCTGTTGCTAGAGAATTATAAAGGTAAAATTGATTGTTATAATTTCTCATTTCTATTGAATTCATTTATACATATTCCCGTATAGCCGTAGCAATAGCTGATGCTCGTTAGCCCTGCCTTGCCAACGTAAGGAAATCTTATAACTAGCAAATACTTCTAGTTAACGTGTACATTGATATTATAAACTTATTATCAAGTTATAGACAAGATTATAAAATTTTTGAATTCCTTTATCGTACTGCATTCAACTACTACCATTGTTCTAAACCAATAATATAAGCAATGCCAGGTAATATTTACACAATACTCCACGTATAGGAAACATAGCTCATGTGATACTGGTCATCCAGTGACGTCGTGTGGTTTTTAAAACAATTTTTATTGGTATTAATAATATTTACATATATCTATTATAATTAAAAAATAAACACATTGACTATCTTAGTAATGTCGTAATCTAAGTAACAAAGTAAACTGTATGAATTAAAATTTTTCATACGTGTGTAGGTTGTATATATTGTCTGATAGAACTGATCGCTATAGAATGGCTTCATTTACTAATGCAGATAAATTTGTAATTATAATTGTCCCGTAATTAAAGGGAATTATAGAACTAAAACTGATATATCTGTAGGTAATAGTATACAAGGTCTTCGAGTCTGGTTTTTTTTTTCTTTGTTTTTACAACACACCGTCAGATCTGGTTGCAATGTGGTCACTGCGGTATTAGAAAACTGATAACTTTGTATTATATAACTTTGTATATAATAGTAATAGTGTATTGTAGTAACTAAACTTGCTCATACCATCTTTCGACTACATCTCAACATCAGGTTCGATAATTGTCAAGTCATTGTTTTTTTTTTAAGTGCAAAGGTTCCGTATGCGAGAGTTGGTAATTACAAACATGACGTTAAAATATCAATTTCTCAATTAACTATAGTTACCATCACGGAAAAAGAGAATTAAGGTTTTTTTTTAAATAACACCCCCTTAACATATTGTTATTTAATGATAGAAAATATTTTTTCAAACAGTAAACAATGCCACATCAGGAGTCTAGTTATAAATTTACTAATTGAAAACAGTGACCTCTGTCGTAGTAATCAAAAGCAAACGATTAGTCATTCATTTCGTTACTAGTCATGAAGTCATTTTCCTCATGAGCAATATTGTGTTCATCTTAAACTGAAGCGACATCTGGCAAAAGTAGGAAGAAACTAAATAACTTGAAATAGATTTTCCTTCTGCTAAAGTTTGTATGGATTGTTATCTTGCAACTCCAGAACGGTTGAATAAATCAAAATTGAATTTGGAACATTGAAAGCCTGGCATGGCGGGCATATTCAGTTTTTTTTTTTTAATTCCGCGCTGATGGACTTGCCAGTTACTAAATGATATATACGATTTGTTGCAGAATAAAACCAGTAATATTAGGAAATGGCAGATGCATCCAATCCGACGCCGTAATATCCGGTTATGAAGTTCCTAAAGGTGTAAGTATGTTTAAAACGTTGATTAAACTTTTCAGTTATTTTATACACGTCAAAGTAAATATTTCTCAAATTCAAAATATGTCGTAGTATAAGATAAATCTTAGCAAATTTTCATAAAATTCATTAGTACAATACATTATATAATATTACTATAAGATTGTAATATTTTTTATTACGGAACTGTAATTTACTCCAAACTTGTGTTTAGTTGCAGTATGGTACGTACAGACACAACATTGCCAATAAGCAAGTAATTTCTAATAGTTTTGATGCGCATTTGTTTGTCAAACTTAATTGCATCACCGACCCCCTTTAATTTGCAACCAAGACATTTTTGTTGTAACGTAAAATTTACTTTTAACCATTTTTTTACAGTCCCATATCGTATTTCCGCATTACATTTTATCGAATGACGAAAGATATTTTCCATCACCACAAGAATACGTGCCTGAGCGATGGTTAAGAGATGATTTCGATAGAGTAAACAATGTTAATACAAAAGAGTTTTACTCTGGAATGAAAGGAGAGTCATTAAAGTACTCTGGGCACACGGCGCGGGGGTCAGACCATTGTCCACGGGCAAAGTCAATATGGCAGAAACAAAAGGAAGTCGGCATTCACCCCTTTGCCTCGCTTCCCTTCGGCTTCGGTAGGCGCATGTGTATTGGAAAGAGATTCGCGGAAGCTGAACTACAATTATTATTAGCAAAGGTAACAACTTTCAATTCGATTTTTTTTTTACATTTTTGACATGTTCAAAAAGTGTTAAGATTTCAGTACGACTGTATTTTAGTGGACACAGATTGGACTAAAAAAAAATAACCACACACATTTCTTCTAACGTAACACTCTAACTATCCTTTGTTATAATGATTGTCAATTGTATAAAGTAGAATATAATTTATCTTACAGATGTTTCATAAGTACTCGGTACGTTGGCGCCACGACGAGCTGACGTACAGCGTGACACCGACGTACATACCGAACGAGCCACTGCAGTTTACATTACTGCGCCGACAATAACATACTGTGTTTACTCATTACTCGTAATGCAATTGTTCTCATTGTTTTAAAATTTAAAACTATCGAGATACTATCTTCATAATTATTTTTACGCCAAAGTTGTTATTACTATGTAAGAATTTCCTAGTTAAAACTCTGTCTATACTATTAATGAAATTACAGTGTCTGTGTGTAATAAAAAAAAAAGTTATTTCGTGAATATGATTTGGTTGCGTTGTTTATAACTAAGAACCTTTTTTTATGTCCTCCATTTCTATACAGTCCGGAATCCTATTACCACTAATACGACTGCTGTATAAATTGACAAACGCTCGCAGTCAATCACGCTCCCAGTATTTTAATTGAAAATGAAAATATTCGTTTTTAAGATATGATATGATCTACTTACTATTTAGCGGAGTCATTGAGCTGGTACTCGTTGGAGCGGCCGAAGCACTCCTGCACCCCGGCGTCGGCCCACAGCCGCTTCATCGCCGCCAGCAACTCCTCGCTGAAAGGCTCCGTGTCCTCCATACGCTGGATCACGTCGAACACCATCTTGCCGTCGCTCTACAAAAATAACATAATTGAAAAACTTCGCTAAGGTTGATTCACTACCTATTACCCCGAGTTAGAATTTTAAAAGCTTTCAAAGACACACCCACAGTCCCTGTCCAACGTTATAGGTAACCAAGCGCTCACCACAGCTCAGACTATTAAAAAAAAAACTTGAAGATGAAACAGCCCTTGTCACCCCTAACTCAGAGTAATCTGCGAAGTCCTAGTTAAGAACGTACAATGAGCTAGGGATACTAGAGTAGAGTAACTGAGAACATATTTCAGCAAATTGTCTAGTCGTAATCAGTAGCAATGACATTTTCTATAATAGCACATTAAAATATGTATGTATTTAGATAAAAGGTTACCGAGACCTCTACAAATAGTTGACGGTCGGTTTAGTATATTTTAGTTGTGCTAAAATTATGTAGTTTGGTTCATAAAATATAATACAATATTGTAGCTAATATTACACAATGATAAATCTATTTAGCTTGTATAACACTAGAATAAATAGAATATTTAAATACCAATGCAAATACTTATTTAACTCTAAGTTTGGGTTTTGAAGATGTCATAGCCGAAAACAGTACACATTCTTTCTTTGTTATCAAACTTAGATTTTACAAAACAAAACTAGCATGATATCTCCGTCTACATTACTTAGATAAAAATTAATATAATTCCATTGATTCAAGAATGACGTACGTCATTTTGAACTTGCTTGACGACGGTTATCACATTTTTGTTTCACTAAACAATCGTGACTCTTCAATTAGTGCGTTTAGGAAGTACTACAACTTCGGTGAGTAACGGGTCCTTCGAGCAGGATGCGTGACAAATTTAATTACCATATTTCACGAGGCCTTTTTGTTGCGTAAATCGAACCCGTGGCAGCCTCGTGTCTATGATAGCGGTGTGCTGTTAATTAAGTTATCAAAAAAAACTAAGGTAAGTAATATGAATCATTGCACTAGTATAATTTAGAAGTTTTTAACAGTAAACTTAACTAGAAGATTTGTATTATAGAAGATCGATGTAATTATACATTCATCTAATGTCTATAAAATATTCGTTAACTTAAAGTAATAACTATTAAAATTACACAAAACTAAAACTTGAAAACGTACACCTGCACGTATTAATGTCGGACAAGAAAAATGAAACATGTACACATAAGGTTTTCTTGCAAGACTGGAGACTTGCCAAAAGTGACAAAACTTCACAATACCCTCTGAAACATTTGGCCATTTCCTTTGTTATTAGATCAATCACCTCTAAGGCTTTGCATGCTTACATTATACTACAGAACATACTGTTGGCTTGTAAAATATTTTTAAGTGAACACAAACACTATGTAGGCTATTTAAGACATCTTTGTTCACATTTCTCGTACTGAGGACCTCTTAGACATCGTTAAAGGACTCTGTGTGTGACAGTTAGTGAACTAAGGCCATTATCTACTTCGGAGTGTAGTACTTGGTTCATAGTCATGTGTAAATTTATCATGTCCAAGATGTTATACCATAGTTTATGAATAAAAATGCAAATAGATTAAACAATTATAATTCCAAGTAAATTATATTAAAACTATACTTGAAAGTGTGTAAAATTTTTCTTTATAACAATGGAGGAAATTAAAAGACTGCGGCAAATTGGCCCTACGCTATTACAATGCGCAACTGAATGCATAATAAATGCAAAGAACAAATAATGCAATAAGCCGCGAACAAGGCCGCTCTGAATATGCATCGAAACACTTTCATGAATAAGAAATATTCAGCATCGATCAACTTGCAGCAAATATTTTCAACCAGTATTGGACAAACATCACGAACATTTGAAGTAATACGTAGTGAAAGCAGTGATTGTTGTACTGGGCTGGCTATTCCGAAGTACGTTGGTACTGAAATTGATTCCATTGGGTATGACTAAATCTAACGAGTCCTTTAACAAGCTACAACCATATTAAGAGATACATAGTTAGGTACGTTTTTAACTATATTATCTAATAGTAAGTCATATTTTAGTACATTTCTATTTGCTTCATATCAACTTTCATGAATACTAATAAATGCGATAAAAAATCGCTTCAATTCGAAGCACTTAACTATCGCAATCAGCGTTATAAATTCTCAAACGTTATTTAAAAAACACAGTTTAATTGGAAAAGATTCACATTTTTTCTTAAATTTACAAATTATTTCAACTAATTAAAAAACGACACGAGTTTAGACGAAGGCATAGAAAATGTATATATAAAAAAACACTTTTAATATAATTAAATAGAAAATACTGAAATATAAATGTAAATATAACTAAATCTGCTGATAAGTTTAAAGACTATTTGGTTTATAATATTAATGAATACTTGAAAGATTATGCGAAAAGCGGATATCGACAATACATTTATCTATTGCATTGTGGATTAGTGGAATCTAAGACGGTATGTCCAAAGACAACAAATAAAATTAACACCACATTCGAGAAATATTCTATATGCATTTTCGAAGAGAAATTACTTAATGTTGGTATCTGGTTTAAACTACGTTCCGATTTGAATATTTCCTCAGATCCCATCCTCGGAGACAGCAAGGTTCTCCAATGACGAATACGACATGGATGATATTATTTCATAGTTTTGGTATGGACTGGAATAAGATAAGTAATTATTCTATACAACTTTGTCTAAAAATGTAAGTACGCGGAACTCTTTTCCCGTAATGCATCAGAGATGATTTCTTTCCGACGACCAAAAACATTATTTATAGAAGACTGCCGACTCGTAATCGAAGCGGTTATAGCTTGCGCAACTGGAACGTACAAGCTTTGATACTCAAATTAGTAACGAGTCCGCCACTTGTTAACTACCGCACTAACTATATAAAGCGTGTAATGAAGTATTTTTAAATTAGGCAAAGAATTTCATTTTAACAGCCAACGCGATCTAATTATAATGATGAGGAACTCTGATTTAAGTATGTTATCGATGGCTTTAAACGATTAATGTGTACGTATTTAAATGTTTACTTATTTTTAACATGTAACCATTATTCATAACGTTCAAACATCCTTCCCTATGCTTTTTTTAGATTTCATAAGTCTATGATGCAGCAACGAGTTTTAATCACGAACAGCTTTCCATACTTACAATATAATTACAATGCGAAAGATTTCTTAATGCACGGTTTATATTATTCCAGTCCAGCGATTAAAATTAGCTCTAGATTATAACTAGAAAATTGTAAATACAAATAGTATAATTGTGTAATACCTCCCGGTCCTTGTTGGCGTAGGTGATGCCCAGGTTGGGCATGGCGCGCAAGATGGCGACGAGCGACTGGATAGTGTTGCTGTACACCACGGGCCGGTACTGTTTGAAGTCTTCATTTGTGAAACCACTCTCGTGGATAATTCTGTTAAAAATTTCATACACGTTAAAAGATATACAATAAAATTATTACTAATTTTATTAAACACGCGTTATTTTGTTTCAATTTACCAAATTTAAAAAAAAAATCGGTTGTATTGCTTTAATTTTTAAATCCTAATTTCGAGGATTTACCACCTAATTCTTTAATAATTAATTCACTAAGTGATTCCCTTCGTGAAAATTTAGCGAATTGTAACGTATTAATAATACATGGAGACATGTATAGACATTTGTAGAATGATATAAACCGTAAACAATCTGATGCAAGACTTCGAGGGTCCAGGAACGAAGTGCATGCAGGTAGTGAGCGGACTAGTGTATCTACAGATAATGGAATACTTCGACATTACATATATGACTTGATATATACTGTCATCATAACCAACCATAGACTTCCTATGTCTTTTTCAACGCTTTATTAATTTAGACACAGGAAATAGTTTGTCAATTAAAGGGAAGTTACTATCTATGTGTAACAAATGGAACCGATATTCCTTATTAGATATTCAATGTACTAAAAAGAAAACCGGTTTTATTGATATGTGAAATATTTTCTTATTGAGTAATTTATTTATTTAACATATGCTTCATTAACAACGTTAATGTTTTGACTGTTCGAGAGATTAAACACTTGTGTTTGCGAATTCTTTTTTCACATTATTTTTTTTTTAATTTACTTTAACATATCGTCGGTTAAATAAAAATAACCGAGATTTTTCAACATTTTCCGAATATTAGATTAATACTTAAAATAATTTAAAGACTTTAAATGCTTGTCTTATAAAAAATGTACATTTTGAATACTGTCATTTCTCAATTTAACCGACGATATATTCTTTAATTTATAAAAACTATCTGTACAATAAAAAATAGTATTTAATTGATATTAACTAATGTGTGTGAATACTGTTAGAGTAATAAAATGTCAGTTAAAGCGACTTTAATTCGTGCCACTTTCGTTATCAATGGCTTCTTTTGATCGTTACTGCCACTTAAATGTATTACAAAATACTGACTACGTATTTATAGAACGGGTTTTTGTCTGTTAACGAAATATTTATTCCACTATAAAAAGATTTATTCCTTTAAACAAACAAAGACAAATAAATTAATAGTTTTCCTAGGAATGTTTGTCTGCGTTACACGGAACACATATTTCACGAATCATAATATCTAAAGAATATATTGAAAATATTCTAAAAAAAAAAATTCTAAATAAATGCACAAATTATTGTCTATAACATTGTCCTATAAAGATAATTGATGAGTTTACAGGAAATATGACCTACATATACAAATAGTTATTTTTACAATTAAAATTATTATTTGCTTAAACTATAGAATATAGAGTTAAGAATGTGATATAGAGACATGAGGAAGCAAAGGGTCAAAGATGTATGGACATATATACTCTTTTTAATATTAGTAAATTTTTGTTCAGTTACTAATATTATAACCATTCCTGGTAAGCTTGAAAAACTTAGTCGAATGGTGGGATTCGCAGCCGCAACCGCTAGATCGTGAGTCCGTACCCGGAACCGTTAGGCTATTGGCGCTTCAAATATGTGGAGACAGGATGGATGGTACGAAAGTAATGAGATCGAACGTGGATGGCTACAGAGGAAACAAAAGAAAGTATGCATTATGTGAATGAGGATAAGCGTAAGAAAGGAGTGATTTCGGTATAACAGCTGATGGAGTACGGAAGAGTACATACTGTGCCGTCTCCACAGGGAAGAGGGCATGCTGATACAAGGCACATGCTAAAAATTAGATATTTTTTTCTTCATGTGTGTCGGCAGTGGAGGGTATTGTTATAACTCG
>JAODUI010000008.1:2454459-2479963 GCA_027563995.1 Papilio gigon | reverse complement strand
GCCCGCCGTCGTGCCCGCGCCGCAGCCGCAGCCGCCCACCACGCAGCCCCCCACCTCGCAGCCGAACCTCATGCAGAAGTTCACGGAGATGACCGCCCCCGGCGGCGACATCCTCAGCAAAGGCAAGGAGCTAATCTTCATGAAGTTCGGCCTCGGAGGCAAATAATGTCGGCGCCGCGGCCCCCCCAGGCCCCACTGCGTGCTCGTCGAATCGTAAATCGTTTATGTAAGTGCGACGCCTCAAATTCTTTTACGTTATCAAATGGTTCTGCTGCTGCTGGAAGGCAATTCGTGTTGTAAATCGGGTTTTCTACAAATCGTTCGACAGTTATGAGAATATGTTTAAGAACTGTAAATAATGTCAACAAACGCACAGTTTAGTGGGTATTCATATGTTAGTGCAGTCTCGATAGCCGCACGTTGGAGTCTCCATAGTCGACACCCGAGTATACCTTTATCTTCAATCTTCTGTCTTGGGCCTGTGGTCGTTTGTTAGAATAGGTTATTACTAATATTGTAAAATGTTCCCGTTACCTTTGAATGTTTAATTTATGTATAGAAAGTGTGAGTTGTATGGGGTCGCCCCGTTGTTGTCGACGAACGAGATTGTTTATATTGTGTTGTTTGTTGCTAGAAATTGTTTTTTCGAGATCCTAATAAGAGGAGATATCCCGTGTTGAAACATCGTTGAACAATATTTAAATACATATTATATTGAAAGTTTATAATATTGTGTAAAGGATGTCCCTGATTCTTCTCTCAAATTTAAATTACTGTTATTAATAAATAAAAAAGGTTAAAATATAGGTGAAAGGAATGTTATTTAAATTATCAAATATTTAGGTAATACTGCCACCAAACAAAATAGGTATTATGTAAATTAAAAACATTCGTATTTGCGTATTTTTTGTATACAAATGCGTGTTTTGTTAATTAATTCATTTAACTGGCTATTACTATTGGAAATATCGTAACTTGTTATTTAACAAATTGCAAACTTTAAACTTTGGGCTCTAATTAAAGTTTGTTGTTTGATAAATTTAACAATTGTATCGAAAACTTTTAATTTTAATGTTAAAAAAAATCTTTAAGCATTCATTCTAAGCAGCTCTCAAATGTTACTCGAAATAAAATATTCTGTGATAGTAGACGTGATAACATCTTTGTCATTCCTATAAATATAGCGACGTCATCGCATCAAATTGACATTTCGAGTTTTTACATCTTTTTAATTTTCTTTTTTCGGTGTTATGCTAACTTTTTAAACAGCCATCAACTGTCATTGTAATGCAAATTTAGAACTCATAAAATAGTTTCTATAGACCGACCAAGTTATCTGGCTTTGGCTTATAGGTCCAATAACCAAGCCTGAAATTAAAAAAAAAGTTTATCCGTCTAATTTGTGATAGCTCAATAGCGCTCTCCTGTCAATGTCAACTGAATGAATTTCTGGCTTCTGGCTCTACTTGTCAGATTTGGCCAGTGTTAAAAAGCTCTTATACTGTAGCTGTGCTATTATTTTTTTTTTATGTCACTTTGTGTATGTAGTTTTTATTTGATATCTGACGTAGCAATTCTTCTTTCGCCGAGGCAGATACCCTTGTCGGACTATAGGTTACTTTATATGTTTAAGGGCTTTTTTCGCATGACTAATACTAAAATATATTTAACATACAAAAAGTTAATAGAGTTAAATAATTTTAGCAATAATAACAATAGACGTAATACAGAAGTAAAGAATGGTTGAATTCTTGTATCGTGTGACTGGCAATATGCAATAAAGCTCTTAAATATTAAAAACTTAAGTATTAAAATATATTGAATGTTGTAGAATTCAATGGAAATTAGAAATTATAACAAATCTATTTAAACAATATTAATTCCAAACAAACTTATTAAGGCTGTAATCACATACTTTAAAAATCAAACGCGTTTAAAAAAAACGTAATAAAATAAAACCATAGACAATAATGACATTGACAGTCAGTGACCGGTCAATATAATTTCTCATTGCCATTAATTCGACTATACATTGTTTTATTCATTTACACAAAATAGGTTAGAATAAAAAAAAACAATTCGAAACAATTTTGAAATCGGAACAAAACATTTAAGAATAAAAAGGTTGCAGTATTGTGAACTGTTTAAAAATTAAAGTATTATGAGTACTTGAATCATAATAGAATTAATGACAAAAGTTTTTCATGGACTACACAAATGTATTGTTGTTTCGTTAAAACGGGCGAATGATTTTAAAAGCGTTATACTCCGTTGAGAGCGTCCCGACCTCAATTGCTGACTTGGTTGGATAAATGCATTATATGGCAACTCTCGACCGGTGACATGGCTTGTAATTCGCTCGAAAATCGATTTAACTTCGTTACCAATACGAAAAACGTAATATTTCAAGTGATTTCTTTAATAATTACCTTGACATTTATGTGAAATTATTATGTATATAATAATTGCATCATAGATTACAGAAAATGTTAAAAAAAAATTGAATACATAGTTTTAACGCTAATGGCGAATGAAGCCGTAAAAAGACTGCTTGCATGAATTTTTGTTTTTAGGTTAAACTTGCGACACATATCGTTGTATATGATTTATTGATTTTAAATTTTTATTCGAACCTTCAAATCAATTCATTTATTAAAATTTATGAAGTGAAAATGTAACCTATTTCCTTCAAACATTATTAGCTACAAATATTATGTAATGAAAGTTAAATCAAACAATTTATCTCTATTTCTACTTCAATTTATTAGAATACTAGCGCATTGTAACAATTGAACATTTTTACGATTCGAATGATTTTTATAATATTTTTAATTATTTATTCCTTTACTATGTAATGTCTGATGCCGAGAAAACAAACGATTTATTTACATAACAATATTGTAATTATTTACACTTTATAAAACACCAACATCAAGATTAACCTAAAAAAAAAACATATTTTAGTATGTTCAAAGCCATTCAAAATCTAGAACTAATCTTTTACAGCGCCCTCTTTTATCAATGTTTGAAAAGATACCTTACTGTTGAAATATTACCTACATCCGTTATTCTTCTTAATTTGACAATTACTTGCATAGTGTATAATAGACAATAAGTTTTTAAATAAAACCTTAGAACAATGTTGCCCTACAAAATATTCCAATTCGTTCATCTTTATGTTATAGCACTAAATTTTGCAATTAATTTCTCGGCATCAAATGTTAACAATAGTAAAACATTATTAGTATATTTATAAGTATAAATATACGTAGTGTATTTAATAATTTGAAATTTTCTTGACACATTATAAAATAAATATAAAAATGGCTAACTCAGTGGAGTGGTGAACGGGAAAGAAGTCTAGTGTACACTGGAAGGTGTCCCGATGGGCTCAAAACTAGTCGGTGCTCATGAGTGTTGCCATTGTTATATATCATTTTAATTGTGTCTAAAATACATTTGTTACTTCAATTATTTTACTTCAACTTCTCTATTCATGATTTAATTCATATCAAATATTTTTTTTTTCTAATTTAAAAACATTGCTAATGTAAATATTGTACGATAAGATTGCTTGGACTACAAGATGTTTCGAGATGCTCACTTCGTACAAGGGATAACGAATTAAGTCCTTTATATCGCTTCACAACGGCAACACCGTTGACAATTTAAATCTTTTTCACATATATATATATATATATATAACAAAATTAGCTTGCGATTTACTAGTTATACGAGGAGCCCTGCCGTAGTTGTATATATCAAGCTTTAAAATGAAACGATGCTCTACAAATTACAGTACAGCTTTGTCTCTTATTATTTAAATATACTAAGGCTAGATACATAACAGTTACGGCCGGGGCTTATATATATATATATATAATTAGCCAGCAGTTTAACTAATTGTACTCCTGTCATGTATATTGGGATCGGTTGTATATGAGGTGGGCAGAGACCATATTGCCCGCTGCGTGTTAACCAAATCGATCGTTTTTTCTATACATACATATATTTCTAGTGTTAAATTAAACACCGTTTAAAGTTGTTTACTTGTTTATACATTGTTATAAAACTGTTTCCATATCTTTTATCACATGTACGGTTATTTATATGGTATTATAATATATAATGTATATTAACCAAATAGTAATTCGATTGCGTACAAGTTGTTTACGTCTTGTACTTAAGGAATACGAATAACACTATCTTTAATGAATAAAAATCTTTAACAATGTACCAATGAAGTATGCTGGAGTGAATAAATCATACAAATGCCGCTTCTTTATTTACTGAAGTTTTTATTTAAGAAATAAACGTAAATGTAACCATAACTATGTATTTAACAGTACAAAAATACATAAGCTAGAAAACGAACACGTAGTAATCTAGAAATATGGAAATTATACGATTTTAAATCAATTTTAGGTTAAATACGGTTAAAATGTTTTTTGCAGTCTTCACGACGAACTCAAACTAAAATTGAAAAAGTTAACGTTGTCTATGATATAATAAATAATTTTATCTAGATAGAAATCTACCTTTGATGATAGATTTTCATGTTAAAAAAACAATCGATTTATTTTCCAAATATTCAAATAAATAACTTATTCATATAGGTGTAACTTAAGGTATAACTTATCTACACAATTGTTATTTAAACAAGAACACAGTATGAATCAGTTCCCGTGTCACGAAGCTTCAAGGACGTTGCACATTTTCAAAAACCCAAAATAGTTCACTTTTTTAACGGTTTTTAAAGTGCAAGCTTATCTCATACGGTAAGAGAGGCGCTAGTATCGCTGTATCTTGGCAAAGAACATGTCAAACCTACATCCTGTCAAAACTCTTTGATAAAACACAGTAATCTGTCTTTGGTACCTTCAAAAAAATGACAAGACAACTACAGTACCTATGGCTAGGCAGCAAACGCCTCTTGACACTATTTTGACATTGACAGATTGGCGCTAGTGAGCAAACACAGATTATAATCTGTGGTCGTAATTTAGTTTGTAGAATGTTGTCCTATAATATTAATTTTCATTCGAAAATCACAAATTATGTTTATTAAAATAAATATATCTTTGGGTTAAATTAAACTACGATCTTATTATTACCGACTAAATGGTGTTGCAGTAAAAACATGAACAATTTATAAGTTTCACTTAACCAATTGTCTTTCAATAATTGGGCACGTCAAACCATTGATATTTCATTTCACCTTCGGTGTCGTAAATGTATTCTACGCATTTGCTCCCCAACCACCTAAAGACGAAACAAAAAAAAGGTTTTTTATGTTTTTAAAAAGAAGTTTATTTTTTTTTAAGTTATATGCATTTGCCGATAAAGTCGACGGCCAGTTTGATAGTCATTTTGAGCTGACGCCGCAAGTGATTCCATTATGTCACATATTGAACATTAGAAGTATACGAAAGTTTGGCACTCACCCGCCACGTTTTCTGCACCCAGTGACAGGGTAATCCTTCCTGTAACATTTCGTGCCGATAGCATTGAAGTAAGTAATGCCAATCTTGAGTGAGGTAACGCTGTTTACTGTTCGCAGACATTGGCGGAATGTCTCGTCGCATGAACAATGCAGCCTGGAAATATTGAGATGATAACTGCCTCTATTCACTTGCTTTTAAAAGAAATGTCTACATAACTTCACATTTTGTTATAATGTGTACATTATTAAAATACTTACCGGCGCCTAAAATATTATTAAGGCAATATATCTAATAAAACTATTTGATGGACAAAATTTAATCTTAAGTAATCATGAATTTCTAGTATAGAAATAAATACGTTTGAAAACATTGTTGATCTCAGTTTTTGGACGCGAAAAGTAAGAGATATTAATGTGTGCGTGTTTTGAAAATGGAAATGAGGTATTATAGATTTCATAAGGCGTTAAACATATAGGTATAGAAATCTTAAATAGAAGAATACCACCAATCATTCTATACGTACCGTGTGAAGAAGGATTCGTTAGTGAGATTGTGCTTGGTCTCGCCAGCGGGGATGATGTCGGAGCAGAAGTCGTGCTGCCGACAACAAGCGTCCGTTTCGTTGTCTTTGCCCAGGTCGTCGTAGCCGTCCGCTATGTTACCGGAACCACACCATTTTGTACCTTAACACGTAGGACACACATGCTATTTTTCTATAGAATTTTTAAGACGTCTTTTCCCAACATAATGTTAGGACATTTTTTTTTTATATTTGTTTCTGGAACGAGACATCTGACTAAGTAATTAGTGACAGTGGAATTAAAACATTTGTAAAATAAATTTAAAGCTTTTTTTATACGTTTTATTTTCATTTTTCTTAAGTAAAAATTAAAAAAAATTAAACTACTATATTGTTCTATGCATATTTTTCTGTTTTTTTTTTACTATTAACAACTGGTTAAAGCAATTTATAATTGTGGTTACGTGTTGGCCGTGAGTGTCAATTGACCTGTGGAACATTATTTACATTTTCGTACACGAAACACAATTACACCTTTTTATTGGTAAGTAATATTAATAGTCATTGCAACACTCAGCGGCGTTTAATAGTCGCACTTAGTGTAGATTTACAAAACTATTATCTGTATATCTTGCGTCATGCGTTTATATAAGGAGATTTCACTGTTACAACACAACCAGCATAAAATAGACATTCTATCTTAATAATACCAAACTATGTTTGTTTTTTTTTTAAATGTTGGCATAGCAAATTGTACAACAATGCCGAAAAGAAATTCGATCGAGGTAATAATAATAATAATAATAATAATAATAATAATAATAATAATAAATATCTTTATTACTGAAACAGACATTGTACAAAAAAAAATAAAAACTAAAAATATACAATAAAAAAAATACACGAATGGGCGCTATTAACATTTCCCGTGTTACCAATAAAGTGGGTTAAGCATTTAATTTATTATTTATGATATGGCAACACCTCCATAAAATAACCATCGGAGTCTGACCAAATTTAGATTACTTTTACCACTTGTAAACAAGCTATAAAAACGCGGTGTCCATACAATGGCTGACGTCACGTGTTAGTGATGACTTCGGTACCGACCTCACTCCATTTTATACTTCGAGAATAGAAACAATGGTAGCTTCGGCCAGTTATACGGTCTGTGGGGGAGAGTTCCAACTTATACTGTATCGTTTGCCAAGTCATGACTATTACGGCGGCTTCCACAAGAAAAGTCTTTGTTTGTAGTAGACTTATTAAACACGAGAAGTTTAGATACGTGACTTGTTTTAAAAAAACAAAACACAAAAGGATTCACTCAATAAATATGAGGAATTTAATAAACTTTAATAAACGCATGTAAAATAAACAACCGATGACTGTATCAACTCTACCACCATCTGCAAATCTTACATTTTAAGAAGTAAAACTCTATGTGGCCAGTAGTAATTTTAAAATTAAATTAAAAAAAAATAAAAACAGCAATATACTAATGAAAATAGTGAAATCGCCACAATGTAAACACGAGTTCGTTGTCTCGTCATATATGAATCACTGTTCTACCATGTCTTTGTAGCTCACAATCTTAAAACAGCTATTAAAAATATCTCCGAGAGATATGTGACGTCACGAATCTATAGTAGTAACAGTTGTATCCGGGACTGGTGGCGTCATGACAACGTCAAAGAGTATAGACACGCAGATTTACGCCATTACTGTAAAGTGCACGGTATGGACACCGTTATAACACAATGGAATGAAAACGTTTGATCTAATCACAATTTATCTCCTTAGTAATAAGTATTGTTTCTTTTTTCATTAATTGATGTTAAAGTAAATATGCTGGCGGATTTGGTTGCCGGTCCTTTTCATGGGTGGGCGAAAGCGCATTTCATTTTAAGGACTAACCAATGAAACACTGATAGTAAGATACCTTATTTTTTTTTAGTTAAAACGTGCAAATGCAGCAAAGGCAATTTCAACTATGTTAACACGTTCGAATATAGATTTGAAAATGTTCCAAACAAAATATCAGTTAGAAAATGGCTGTGGTATGTTTGGGTCTGTATGATTCATAATTTCGGAAGCAATTGAACAGAACCTTTTACGGATTGCTTTCGATAACCTGTACCGTCCAGTTAAATTACTATACTTCTAAATCTTAGTAATATTAATGTGAAAGTTTAGATGGATGGATGTTTGTTCTTACGTATGTTCGGAACAGATACTGATCTCGTTAGAACCTTGACGTAGATATAGAACATAGTACGGAAGAAAACAAAGGTTACTACAATTAGTAAAATAAAATACAATTAGTAAAGTAAAATTCTCAATAGAATTTTATTAGCATTTAAACTATTTCGTTGCGGCAGTTGTACTTTGTTAACAGCTTAGTATTTGCACAAAGCGTGCTAGGCAATATATTATAGCCGTCAAATACATTACTAATAACGTCTTAGTAATATGCCCATTAGACTGTCTGTGGAATTGATAGCCTCGCGTGTACGATGCGCCAAGTTTGTCTAGCTCGCGGATGTATTACCTAAAATATCTACTTTCTAAAGAGCCTCTGTATTAAAACCGTTCAAAAAAATTCAAAAACATGAACTCTAATTTCAGGTTTTTGGCGACAGGATGGCATTTTATTACAAATATTCAATAAAAACAATAGTATCACCTATAAGGTCTTTATTACACGGTCACGTAAGCAATCCTAAACATAACCCTTCGATCTGAAACTGGCATGGTTATAATTGGTTCCAGCGAACCATTTTCTAGCTAGACCTATAATGTAAACCCAAATATAATATCAAGAGAATTGTGTTCCGCTGTATTCGCGACAGCGTACTAAATGTCTAATTTGAATAATAAGTAATTTCTAAGTTGAACTCTACTAGTTCAAATGAGCCAAAGTAGCTTTAAAAAAAGAAAAAAATATTATGCTATAACTTAGAGTAGATAGTAAGGAAGCAATATTCCGCTTGCATCACTAAATCAATACGATCGCGTATATCTGAACGTGGGCGGCGTCATATCGTGATTTGTGATGACATCGGTATGTGGAAAGATTACAATAAATGATTAAAATGTCACTTCTATCCAGTAAATAAAAATATCAAAAAGCATATTTTTATAAGAGAAGGGAGCAAACGAACGGCGTGACCACAAGGATGGTCGTCGACTCCTGACATCTGCAATATTAGAACCACAGATGCGTTGCCGGCCTTTAAGAAAGTGGTACGCTCGCCTCTTGAAGGACCCTAAATCGTATTGGTACATTTATATATGTATAACGTTCATTTGGTACCACATTTGGTATACAATTGGTATAATAGAGAACTATAGTATATTTGGATACAGAAGATTCCCCAAAACTAGCCGCCAGACTATACAGAACCTACATTTTCTTCAATCAGTATGTCCGCAATGGACACTTCTACTAGACTAGTGTTGTACTGTCTCCGCATGGTTTCCTCATTTTTCAGGGTCATGATCTATCTATGGAAAAATGGGGTTACGCTCGGGGTGAAGTTCTCAATTAAAGTCTATTCTGTTGTCAAAAAGAAAACTATCAAGGTATTTTTGTTACCTTAAAATACTCAATATATGCAACTTTGAATAGTTCAAGTCTGTCAAAGAATTCTTAACGCATCCTCAGTATCATGACAAGACAAACGTGAACGCAATAACAAAAACAAATATTTTAAGTGTATAATAATGCATTGTATTCGATTCGCCACGCAGACGATTGCCAAAAGCTTCAGTTACATATATGTTAGGTCCATGTTCGGAAGACAAAGCAATAGCGGCTTACCATACACCACGAGTACAAACGCGTCCGTACGCAATGTTCCACTTTAAAAGCTACAGTCGCTTGAACATTTCGTATTTAGACTAAGACGCGGGCATACTAGCTAATAGTATGCAGTTTTTAAATGTGTTTGTGAATAAAAAAAAGTCAGTGGCCATAGCTGGTAGGCGACTAATTGCTTTTTACTATTATCCCTGTATTTATGCTTATTTTTCAATAATTTGTGAGAAGGAACGGTGACACAGTGAACGGTTACGATTGTACGTACAAAGGGAAAAATACTGTATAACTCTGATGACCTACAAGTAATAAGCACTGTCTGTTATTTTAATTCTCTTGTAAATGTCTTGCTGGTTACTAAGAGGCGATCGGCAAGACGATTGAAACTTACATTAACTTGGAAATACAATTCAATATTTTGAACACTTGTAGTCAATCTGAGACAACAATCACTATGCATCGAAATTTCACTTACGCTTTCAAAATATACTGCACGAATAGATTTAATAGTATTTAATGTCCTGTTGTGTACATTTTATAACGTATGTTTAAAAAAATATATATTGAAATCTGTTTTCAGGGAAATCACATGAGGTATGTTTATTATTTAGCCGTTATTTCACTGAATTCTGTTTCATTCCAAACTCGAACGAAACCGCAATTAGGTCAGATTTTTCTCGACTAAATTGTATTTGATTTAATACAAAAAAATCCCTAGTTACTGTAAAAGTCGCAGTGAGTTTAGTCATTTGAACGATAACGAGTACTAATTGTCTGAGTCACTTCAAATACCACAATATTATGGACGGTTGAAGGTGGGAAAGGAATGAATAATTCACAACGAACTAAGTTAAATACTTAAACTTGTGTACATACTACTTCGACAGCATAAAGAAGGCTAAGTTATTTTTCTTAAATTAATCATTTCTATTTGTTTTATAGAAAAATTCAGATATGACAGATATTTATGTAAGAGCAGTACATTCTGTGCCAACCCCATTATAGAGGTAAGGGTGGGTTGATGATGATGTTTTATAAAAAAAAATATAGTAGATTTTTGTTAATTTACTAATGTTTCTTGTAATCATTCCTGTTAAACATGAAAAAAATGTTTTAGGATATCGTTCACGATAAAAGTCGAATAATGAGTTTAGAAGCCACTACCGCTAGATCGGTACCATTAACCAGTAGACTATTGGCATAATCATCCATTTTAAAGGCGTTAAAGAATATTTTTTGCAACTCTGCTACAACACGGATAAAGTCGTATGCTTCTGCTAGAGTTATTTCAGTGTTTTATACGTTACGCGTATATTGCATAAGATATTTGGCGTGCCAGCACTAGGAGTTCGGATGCGTGACAAGCATCGTGTCCTATCAGCTTATCTTTGTATCTACGACTTGTCAACAAGCGCTTAACATTTCGGCGATAATGTATTGCTTGTGATAGAAGCCACTTGCAATGTCCAAGTATGACTGCTTAAATATAATTGATCGCTTGATTAACTTATCAGAGCGTTGTTTAATTTTTTTTATTGCTGATAGGAGATAGACTGCGACAATAAAATGACATTGCAATTATTTATATACTAATGGGGCAGTAAGGCGGTGAAACAATGTCCATTGAATGAATTAAAAAAAAATGAAGTGAGCTATCATTGATAAATTATAACAACAAAACAATACGTCAATATATTATTTTTATATGAGAAGGGGGCATCATCGACCCCCATCTGCTATATTAGAACCATATACGATTTGAATATATCAGTATGTCTCAAAAACTAAAGATTCTTTAAGCTTCTATATTTTTTTTTTATTTTGAGATAAAGTATAATTTATTTATGATACCTTAAGAAAGCATTAGTTTTTTTTTACAAAATGTAAGTTTTATTTGTAACAGCGTACATTTCTAGTGTCATTTAGGACGTGTTAATGTTGGAAGGTAGGGTAACGTAGATACTTACTTCATCTGTTTGACAATCGTACTCTTGCCCGACTCTCCGGCACCTGGAAATATAAAAGTAACATTAACATACGCAGATGTTAAAAAATAGTTAAATAAATGTGTGTTTTTACTAAGTTTTAGTTTTAAAATATTGCACATATTAAATACCCTCGGAATACTATTATCAGATAATTTGCTATATTATAAATTAATGTAAAACAAGATAATTTGAGTAAATAAAAATAGATAAAACCGTAATAGATGTTTATCGACTGGGAGTTTCACAATATATAGAGAAAAATAATTATCATGAAAGAATTCGAGATATCATCGCGAGATCGTCGGCGAAGTGATCCGCGAGTCCATAATAAACGTTCGCCCGACCGCCGCACATAAAACGGCAGTGTTATAAAAACTGTTAATTACCTAACGAATGTAAACCGTTCATTTCGCTTTAAATGCATATCTCACTGAATAAAAATAGAATAGGAAATAAAATACGGTGTACGGAGCATAGAAAGTATATGTCGACGCGTAAATCTTGCACGAGGTTTTAAATGTTCGCGATATAATAAAGCTTGAGAAACAGTGGAGTTAGGTGGTATGCGATGCCAATGTTTAGGAGTGGTTAGTGTACAGTCCTCGTAAACCGGACTTCGATAGTAATGGGACTACACTAATACATTACAAAAGCTATTAACGCAACAATTCTGTGATATACAAACTTTGCGATTTTTCTTTCTATAGAACTTTATAATTAATTTATAGTTGATACTTTAACCACGACATATTCATCAGTATTATATTACAAATATAAATTTACACCTACATCATCAGGTACATTCCAAACAATTGTCAAGACGAGGACCATACACAAAGGCCCAAGGTACGTGGGCGTCACTTAACGTTGTCAGTGCCGGGTCTCAATCCTGACCCCAGATGTATCTAATTGACCAGGCTGCGAACGCCCGATCCCTGACCCCCCGATATCACCTACTTCGTGTCGTCTCCTGATTTAATACAACTTGCAGGACGCGAGCTAGATAGCAAACGCTATTATGAATTGAATACAATCCTGATATGTGTCACTTTGATATGAAATCAAACACATTGACAACAGTATGGAAACGTTAGATGAGGATAGTTTCTAACAACAGTCAGCAGTCACATCAACCGAATGCGTAACAGAAACACCGCGATGCAATGGTAAGCAAACTCAGGACTAAATTCGCTGTATAAAAATCTCGCAAACTTTTTAACCTAAGACAAATGACTGTCGAAACTCCCGTAAAAAACATGGATATTTTGTTCGTACCGTTTACTTTATCGATCAAATTCAACGGGGCGATTAAGAACCGCGTTTTGAGGATAACGTCTACCTAGCCGGCAGTCACGAGAGCTGTCTGCTACATCCAACGCCATATCGACGATAACACGAACCCCGCACGATCGGTATTCAAATTTCAACTTCTTATGAAAAACTTGTTGAAACAAAACATACGCTATCATTCGTTCAGATACATGGCGGCCATTTTGATATTGAGAAAAAGTGTCTCAATAGTTATTTGGGAATGTACGAATTTGTCAATTTGGTGCATGGTACCTTTGTTACTGTGATTTAGAAAAGTAAATCAATTTAATAATTTTTACATAGTAGCTAATTAATGTAGTTAGTAATGTGTACTGATTATTTATGATTAAATATAAGGAAGAAAAAAATAATTTATTTAATTCAAAGCTTCAAATGATACAAATACCGTTTTAGTTTTTTTTTTGCCATAAATGTTATCATTTTCATCACTGTACAAGAACTGAAACTTAAATACTGCACTTACTAGAACTTATTGACTTTATAATATTATAATAATGATTATTACTTTAATGAGATGAATGTTGGGCTCCGTTCATATTAACAAGTCCAGATGTGAACCAATGGAATGATTCACCGTTTGAGACCTCATAAATACAATGATTAATCAATGACCAGTCACCACATCTCAAATAGTTAAATTGAATACTTACCGTATATCATAACATTGCAAAAACTTGTAATAATTAATTCTAATTTTACTAATGTTTTTAAATGTAAATGTTTGGATGGATGTATAATAATTTCAGAATGGTTGAACAGATCTGGATGAAAATTGAAAGAGATGTGTAGATTACATTCTGGTTTCAGGGCCTACATAACTTTTGAAATATTTGTGATAAACATTTTGTTGTTTAAAAGGCAAACTGGGATTTAAGTTTCTGTTGCCATAGTCATAGCTTTCAAAGAATATTCTATGTCTATAGAGATATTTATACTGTATTTGTGAAGTATGCAGTGGAAACAAGAATTTTGTTTAGTAAATTTTTACAGTGTTCCATGCTATGCAACTCTTATCGTACAAATTAACAATGCTACTGTGGGAGGAACTATTTGTCATTTTATATTACTGTGTATTGTATTATTTTCCTCTACTATAATTATGCAATTGGACTACTATTAAAGTAAAGATTTTTAGAAAAAATTTTCTATATACATAAGAAATTCAATAAACCTAAAAATGTAGTGTAATTGTTGCTTTAGGGATTTGTAATATTACATTTAACAATATAGTTTGGTCTTATAACATTATATCAATTTAAAATGCTAAAATTTTAATAAGTACTGTCTTCTTAATAAAACAATAATTTTACTTGTTTCATAATGGTAACCTTTATAGCTTTATTTTTATGGCAATATTAAATGTTAAGTTATATGAAGCAACAGGAGAACATTTTAGGAAAATTTTTACATTTTGTTAAGCTTATGTAAATTTCAATGGACATAATAAAGACTTATTGTACAATAACTAGATATAAGGAAAATATATCCAATTAGAGAATGTATCAGATTATGTTGTTAGAATCATATAAAACATATTTAACTATTGAGTACAATAGAACTCAATGATAGATAACAATTAACAAGATGAGTAGCAGTTATATTCTCCTTGCTAACATGTATATGTTAATCAAGTAGATAACTAAGGTAATTGAACTTTACATAGCTAATAGCTTTCTTTACCATCTTTTTATACACAATACCTACTATACTTGTTAAATTACTTCTTCAGTAACAAACTTGTCAATGTGTTCAGACTTAACATGATAATACAACTAATCCTATGAAGGTATAATCAAATGTAAGAATGTAATATTCACAGAAACTAAACTGCCAACTCTCTAATTATGAAATCAATTGGCGCTTTCATTTACTCAGGGAATACTAATGCATGTTGGAATACTGATAAGTTGCTAGCTAAAGTAACCTTTTATATTATTGCAGTAGCTTCCACTTTGTAACAGTTTGATTCGTTATTTCGGTATTTAGATAAATAACTACTACCAAATACATAATCAGCTACCACCACGAGTGTAACATTTGTGAGTGCAAATTCAATACATGGGTGCGGCCATGTGCGTAAAGAACAGAATAATGAGACACCGTACCTAGCAGCAACAGTTTAATATCTTTGGATGCTTGGATTCCATCATCTTTCAAGGTCTTTTCGATCGCCTTGCTACGAGCTGCGGCGGCGCGCTCTTCTGCCGACTGAGCGCAACCCATTTTGGCAGCTATCGGTGTGCCTGTGCCGCCGTCCGCCCCGACTCTCGAGCCGGGCGCACTCTCACCGCTCCCTCTGCATACGCTCCACACGCGTCCTGCCGCCCCGACTTCACCGGAGCCACCCTACACAATGTTAGTACCCAACACTGTAACCTAAACGTACCACTAAACACTGTCCGATTGACTCACTAAAATAGGAATATGGCCGCACTATATAAACTTTCACAATTTTCTAATTCACTTCACACTGAAACGCGTAACGGCAGCGTAACTTTAATTGATTTTATGAATCCGTATGAGATAATGGCGGCCGGATGACAAGCACCAGCTCCACTCCGTGACGACTGACGGCGACCGCGCCCCGCTCGACTGACGTTCGTGTGCATTCGGCGCCGTTCGCTCGGGCTCGCTCACACATGCGTGAAACTGAATTCACACACGAAAGAGAACAAAATATGGTTTTACCAAAACTCGAGATACATACCGCAAAAACGTTTGAGTTTGAGGACTTTGAAACCAAAATTGTTTACCGATTATTGAAAAAATCAATAGTTTCTTAATATTTCAAGATATTACAGTATGAAATATTTAAAGGTTGTACGAGATAAACGTTAAAACTATTTATTCCATAGAATAAATTAATTGGTCTATCAGGGAACTTGAATTGTACTCAAAAATATTACATTTAATTTAAATAATAATTACTGTAATTATGTTAATTACTTTATTAAAATAAATCCCATTGTCGTGGGTGAATACTATCTATAGCAACAAGTTTATTCAGAAAACTGCGTAAACGTAATGACCATTGATTTCCACAATATTTTCATATCTAAGGGTTAAGACTTTCACTTTTTATATTATCCTTTAGGTAAAACAAAAAGGCCAGTAGTTCACGAAGTTATATGCGTAACCTTAATATAATTCGTCTAGTTCTAACTTCATACAAAATCAAAATCAAGCAGGCAGGCACGTCAGTTCTGTTCGCCTTACTTATATCGCCTATATGGGTTCACGATAGCAACATCGTTATCTTACTTTACATATTTTTTTTTATTCTGTTACCTACAAGTCGCCAATGATGGTCGTTAGTAAAAATCTACATCGTCTTTTAACATGAGTTTGCCTAACAAAATGTATGGCTATAGTCTTGCAAAGAATCAACAAGCAGAAACATTGTCGATTCGTGCCGGTTCGATGTGCCGCAGTCGATAGAGGTCCATCGGAATCGGAAGTGCGCGCGCTGTGCATCAAATGTCAGAAAGAGATAGAGAGAGAAACAGGCTCCATTACCAAGGAGCAGCAGCTTGATGTCCTTGGCGGCCTGAATGCCATCTTCCTTGAGGTTTTTTTCGATTTGCTTGCTGCGCGCCAGAGCGGCGCGTTCCTCGGCCGACGAAGCGCAGCCCATGGCGATAGCGCGCACGGCGTGGCTCGCTACGCGCGGCAGCGCCGTGCTCCTGGCATGCTCCCGGCTCGTCGTCGCGCGCAAGTGGCACCGCGCACGCGCTCGATCGCGCACGCGTACGTCGCTAGTAGAAACTCGCGTTTTACCGCGACGGTGTCTATTTCCCGTCCTTCTTTTTCTTGGAGAGCGTCACAAACCCGTCCCTCTACCAAATAGAGGTGGCGTCGCGCTGTGCCCTCGCGAACGAATGACGGGCGACGCAGTAGTTTCCCCACGGGAGCAGTGCGCAGGCTCAAGCTTTCGCCTCCACCTCCGCCAAAAAAAACCGATGCATACTGATACACGCTCTCTTCCCACCCTGGTACACTAATCAGATCTTGGCTTAATATATTTCATCTTTTATTTCTCATGTTGAAAACGTTTTACAAAGAAGAAACGTGTCCAGAGAGCGGTGGATTACGTTTATTTAGGCATGATATATTATAGTAACGTAAGAACGCATCGTAAGAAGTCACACTTCTCAACAAGTCTTCAATAGAAGTATGTTGTTGTCCTTCTAATTAAGTGTGTTGAAACAATGTTTAAATAATATCATAAGTTATAATCTAAATCTATTTCATCCACCCTGTTTTATATCCTTGCATTAACTCAAATATTTTAGTCTATGGTTTATAGTATTTCTGTCTAGACCTAGTTATAGAGTCTATAATGTTGTGATCATAACATTTACATGGATTGCCACCTTTGGTGTTTTCCTTAAGTAACGGGCTGATGGGTAAAAAAGGCAAATCGGTTTTTAAGAACCTTTTTGATAACAGGAAATAAGTAACGAATTAATTATTATATTTTATTATCTCTTGTGGCTCCAAATGAAAATTATTGTAACTTTTACTTTTACAGTATACGATGTTTATATATTGATTATGGCTGCACTAAAGTTAATATCGTAGACTTACATACCATTTTACTTTCTAAGTCATGGGTAGTTTTTTTAACGAACTTTTTTTAATTTGACTTAAAAACGAATTAGCTTTATGGTGTGAGCATTTTTGTGTGTTTTTTTTATTTTTTGTTTTAAGAACATTTTGGGTTTTAGCATCGGATTGAATACTCTTTGCATCGAGCCATACGTCACGTCTGTCACCGTCATTGTCATTTTATTTGTCATCACCAATACTAAAATAAATAAAAAGCGGGAAGTTGTAGGCGTATCGTATAGTCTTTTATACATTTTAGCGGAGACACATAATTACAACAATGGATTCAGATGATGAAATAGAGGAGATTCCGAAATGGGAAGGAAGCCCAGGTACTATTGTCCTCATTAATGCTATGGAAGACTTGAGTACAATTAACGTTGCACATGAAGCGACGTGTTTACTGATAAGGCAGTATTTGAGATCATCGAGCTCTTACAATGTAGGAGTTTGCCTTTACGGAACAGATCAAACACAAACAGATTTAAACTCTAACAATGTTGTTGATATAATATCCATGGGTATCCCAACCCTAGAAGAGTACAACAAATTACGCGCATTGGATATTTCCTCCTATGGCAAAGCCAAGGAATATGTTTTATCAGAAGTTTTATGGCACTGTAGTAAAATATTTAAGGATTTCAAAAAGAAACTGTCCTCCCAAACTATTCTTATTCTAACCAAGTTACTTAATCCACCTATAAAAACTGATCAAAAACGGACTTTTGACAGAGTTGTAGATTTAGTTGGATCCCACATCAAGATCACGATTATCAATGTTTCACCAGATGAATATCCCATTGATAAGTTCTACAAAGAATTGTTAATTGATATTAATAAATCCCAAGACTACACACTGCCGCAGGCAGTCTGGAATCCTAATGTTATACAGAATATGATGTATCAACAATCTCACAGGCACTTATCTGTTGCAAAACTGTGTTTCGAAGTTGGCCCTGGCTTTTCAATAGGTGTAGGTGTCTATAGCTTATTAAGAAAATCTAATCAATCACATCATAAAACATCAAATATTGATGCAAAAACAAATGAACCAGTAACAACAGTGACAATGAGGACAAAAGTAACAGTTAACCCTCAAGGCTCCCACCAAGACAATGATAATGTTACTGAAGACTCTAAAGAGGTTCCCTTATTAGATTCGGAACTGTTGTTCTGTCAAGAATATGGTGGTGAAAGAATAGAGTTCACTAAAAAAGAAAAAGAGGAAATGAGTAATCCTTTTGGACCACCCATGTTAAAATTATTAGGTTTTAAACCTGCTACAAAATTATGTAAGGAGAAATGGTTTCTGAAAACTGGATATTTTTTATACCCAAATGAATCTGTCATTGAAGGTTCAGCAGTAGCATTCAAAGCTTTGCACAAAGCTTGCGATGAGACAAAAACTGTTGCCATATGTATGTTGTGTACACGAGCCAATTCAAGACCAAATATAGTAGCCCTTGCACCTTGTACGAGGCCTTTGGATTTGGAAATAGAAATTGGTTTTGACATCATTCACATACCATTTGCAGAAAATGTAAGAGAAATACCTATATTTGATGATGACTCTGAAAGGACAATAATTCAAAGAAAACAGAAGGAAGAAATGAATAAAATATTGAATAGTTTACAATTTAATTACAAAGCTGATATGTTCGAAAATCCTAAATTGCAGTCACAATACAGAGCGATAGAAGCAAAGGCTCTACAAGAAGCGTCTATTGAACCCTTTGTTGATACAACAATACAAAAGCCTGAAGTATATCAGGTTATAAGGGAAGATGTCTTTGAAGAGCTATTTGGCCCTTTTGGAGTATCATCATCAAAAAGAATGTGTAATGCTGATAAATGTAACACTGCTAAAAGAGTAAAAACTGAGGATATTAATGATACTTTGGTCCAGGAAATGATATTAAATAAATCAGTTGAGAAATTAACAGTTGCTCAGTTAAAGACTATATTAAAAGAAAGAGACATAACCTTTTCAAAAAGTTTGAACAAAAGTGATCTCTGTAAGCTGGTTTACGAAAACTGTGCTTAGCAAATGGGTTCACTATAAGAGAATTGCTAACATAAGTTATTGAGATATATTAAAACATTATTTTTGGTACTGTGATTTTTATAAAAAACAATATTAAAGAAATAGCCTTTGTTATGTACTTCAATCTTGTAATGTTTCAGCACATTTGTTAACAGAACAAAATTCAAATAATAAATTTACTACATCATAAAGCTTTTATTTATAAAATAAATATATTTAAACATTCTCTTTGCCCTGGATTAATCTACTCTGGTAATTTATGCATCATCTTTATGAAGAATACTCGGCATGTTAAAGTTTAGAACAGCCTAATGACTAATGGTACAGATTATCAACATAGCATTCCTGGGTTCGAATACTGCCATTCATTTATTATTGTGAACCATAGCCTAATTAGTTCCGAGCTTACCTGGAATGGTTAAAATAAATATTAATATTATTAACAAAAATCTGTTAATATTTTAATTAAATCACTACAAAAATCTCGATTTAATCTTGGTTTCACAGTTTCATAACATATTTAATCTTAAATATAAGAATAATGAGTCTTAGATATACAATGAGCCATCAGCAGGCCCAAGGTGGTGAATTCCAATCAACAGTGCATCAACTAGTGTCCATACTCCTAATCCACCAAAACTAAATAACTTTCCTATACCCTCTTGCCAGTGTCCAAGATAAAACCTGTCTGCACCAAAGCCACCCAACGTCAACGCAAGTATGAGAGCTGTGCCCCACCGTGTTCCAACTGTCCAGGAACACCTTATTTTCTTTAAGAATCTCCGTTTACCCAAACAGATAATATCATCTGATACAGTACAATTTGTCCTAAAATCAAAAGACAAATAAACATAACTTTTTTAATACACATATTGAATAAAGTTTAATATAAAATTTTACTTACAAATAATATTTCAAAGGTGACGCCAAAGAATTGCAATTCGCTTTTTGATCGCAACGATGTTCCCATTTGTCTGTTTGATAACAAAAGCGACACATTGATGTTCTATTAAATGTCTTGGAACCCTAAAACATCAGAAGTAATAAGTGTTTAATAAAGATAGATCACAATTTCATGAATATTATGACATTGTAAGAAAAAATTCATAAACAATATATCAAGCACTTACATTGCACACGATTTTTGGTTTTACAAAACAAGTATAATTGTACAAGCTTCCATAAATGCAATCAATACTTCTGTCACAGGTTATGCAAGGATAATTGAGTACAGCACAATCTGGAACCTCTTGTTCTAGTGTTGGACAACTTTTCAAATAATCATCATTTCCACTGAAGTTAATATCTTTGTCTCCACTATCTCCTTTTAACTTATTTTCCTTGCTTTGTATATCCATGTTATTATTTGCTACATTAAAATAAATTGTGCAAGAACGTTAATAACTGACACTATTTGATAATCGAAAGCGTATATGTACTTAAGACAACTTGGGAAGTAGAAGGATATACAAGAAATATTTCAAGGATGAAGAATTAACAGTAGTGTCATTATTATCAAGTATAAAATTTCAAAACTTTTACGTGAGGGTCTGGAAATATTTACAATTTGAAAAGTTACGAAAAATTAATGAGAATGTTACTACTTACCCATATCAGTTACGTGGATTGTATTAAATATGATTAATAAAATTAAAACGAAACAATCCCTAATTGTAATTCTAAGAGGTAAGAATCGCCGCATCATTTTACAATTGTCTGCTTGTTACATTTCACAAACCCAAGATAAATTCAAATTGTTCTTATTTCTTTATTTTAATTTATCCATTCGTAAATGGGATCTTTAACATAACAACAATAACAAACGATCAATGTCATACGTCAAACCAAAAAAGTTAAAGTACCAAAGAGTATATAATGAAAGAAAGACCTTTTTTGTTTACGATTTTCTATTTTTATTCCATAAGGCCATGACACGCGTAAAACAGCTACATTTTAGGAATCAAATCCTAAGCGGCATTAGCTTTAGTTTGGAAATCCTTTCATCAGTCTCGAATGAGTTTTACGTATAATTAATTTTTGCAAACAAATGGTACAACTTTAACCCATGTAAGTAACTACAACGGCAGATATAACTCAATTATATATTGAATTGAACAGGGGAAAAGAATTAATGCACTAGAATTTAACGTTTATTAAACTTTAAGCTTAATCATCTTTTTGCTGTTTTAAATATTACTTTCATGTCTTAATCTACCAATAGGTTTAATAGTTTAATATATGAATACTTATAAATTGCTATCAAAAAGACTCTGAGAAAGTAGATCATTCCTTGTATCTCCGTCTTGGTCTACCAGTTTGTTGTCATTTTCCTTAGACATTTCAGTAATTGTTGATAAATTCGGTACAGCACAGGAGACGGGGAATAATTTATTCAGGTCAGATCCAAAATCATGATGTTGGGGAAAATTGGTGTTTGTATTTTCATCTTCAGACAAAAGATACCATTTAGATGCACTATCAGAAATTTGTTCAAGTTCGTGTTCAGATAAATCTTCTGTTATAAGGCTATCAGGTGATCCTCTGTTTAGAATTGTGTGATAAGTCCCACTATTATTTGCAGCTACCGGACTAGTTTCTATAACTGTGAATAAAAAATGTTATTAAAATCTATTTACTACGAAGTTCTAACACCCGTGGACCGGATCCCATTTTTAACACGTTCTATAAAAAAAAAAAGTTTCAGTAAAAACAAAGTTCTTGAAAAACGTAGTATATCTGTACTTACCATTACATAACATAGTTGAGGCGCTATCGCCTAATAAAAGTTCACGTTGTATGTTCTTGTCGGTGTCAGTGCCCGCCTGACTTTTGTGTCCGGTGTTATTGGAAAGCTCCGAGTCAGTAAGAAGGCATATAAGAGATCTGTGGTTTTCTATGTATTGTATACTATTATCTAAACATTCGTCTGTTTGTAAACACGTTTCAGAATGGTTATGTATAAGTTCTACGTTACCGTCTAACTGCTGATGTATACTAAATTCGGTTTCGTTTATTCCACTATCGCCGTGTACGGTTTTTGTTTCTTTATTGTTTGTTGATTGTTCTGTTAGGATTTCTCTGGAATGACTTCTTGCTTTCGGTCTAAGAATTTTAACTTTGATTATATCATCTTTTTGCTTTCTTCCTCTTGAGCTTCTCGGTTTCTTATCTTGTTTGGCAGATTCTGGCTTAAGATATTCAAAGTTAGACGGATCGTATGTTAAAGGGGGACAAGACCTCCGTGCACTTTGTGTACAGGAATCTGTATGCTCTTCTTCAATGAATGCTTCCATACCGGAGTTCTTCTTCTTCATCTGTTTACTGACTCGGCGCTTTAGTGGCGTAGAACATCGTTTATTTAATCTGTTTTTCTTGTTAACTTTAATATCGGTTTCTACATCCATCTCATTGTTTTCATTGGGTTCGATAATTTGTGGAATTCGTCGTAATTTTTTTGTACTCTCCAAAATTAAATTACGCATATTTTGGTGTAAACTATCCGATATGGTAGGATTGTCTTGATTCAAATTAACTGTGTTCAATTTAGTTAATATAGAATCGGTGACCATAGCATTTGAGCTGTTTTCATTGTTTTGTTCTGTATAATTTAACATTTTAGCTTGGTTGTTAGAATCTTGTTCAATTAAAAGCATCGTAACGTCTTCATCGGTGATTCGGAGGTCGTTGTTATTACATTCTTCTATTTGATGTTCATATAGGTCATTTTCAAAGAAACCTTTCAAGGTATTTTTGTCAATGGACAAATTTTCCACAATCGATAGAACTGGTGATGGGGGTAGTGACACATTATTGGAACTATTAGAGACGTTTGTAACTGTAACTAAATCTTTCGCGATTAAAGTTGATTCATTATTTTTACCGGCATTATTTATTAACCTATCTAATTGTTCAGAGAATGCATTTAACACTCCACTCTTTGGATTTATTCC
Source organism: Papilio gigon (assembly GCA_027563995.1). Classification (NCBI taxonomy): domain Eukaryota; kingdom Metazoa; phylum Arthropoda; class Insecta; order Lepidoptera; family Papilionidae; genus Papilio; species Papilio gigon. Next base: position 2,456,257 of record JAODUI010000008.1, on the reverse strand, counting down.
AACATTTGTTTTGCCTTTCGGCATCAACAACTGTAGTGACTCGGTTCTATAGATATCTGAATTTGAACTGTAGCCTTCTTTTTGTGTCATCTTCGTTGTCAAACCAAAATCCGGACACGAGTTGCTCGATTGATCTGACATTTCGTAATAATTTAATTGACTCCTTCTGCGAAGGCTCTGTCGACTGGCCTGTCTAACTTTACCACTAATTACAGTACTTCTTGTTAATCTTCTCTTTCTAAGGAGTTTTGGTGGACTCACATCCGAATCTTGGTAGCCTTGACTGCTTTCTACAGTATTCAGTATCGAGGTAGACAGCGATGGAACTGCCGCGGGTTTCTTGATGCTGTTGAATATGAAAAAATGGGTTATGCATGCGAACAAGCAGGAAAAGCATAGATTTGACAAAATCATAAAACCGTGCCACGGAAGAAATATGCATGCAAAATAGCTAAAAAAAACCATTGATTAACAATGAATTTAAGGCAAGTTATAAAAAAGAAATCCAATTAAAAAAAAGTCAAATTAATTATAATCAAATATAAAAAAAAATATAATCAGGAAAGTATGGGTTTCATAGAAATTAATGTGATTGATGATTAACGTATATTTTTTCAAACCAATATTATTTACTGTGCGTTGTGATTTAGTGAAAAAGCTCTCACACATAAAAATGAGGTTAGCGAAATAGCATTAACATATTGAAAAATAACACAAACATAACAAGAAATCTGGCAACATTCTTTCATTCAATCTTAATGCTGCTTTTAACACTCACACTGCCAGAAACTTGGCGAGTCACATCGTAACGACATGAAAACTGTTATTTTTCGTCTCACTCTTGTCTCATCCATCCTTTTAACACCTAAAATTCCCAAGCATACAAAAAGCATTGAACCGGAACACAATGACCAAGCCACACTGAAGCTGCTACTTAACTTTAAAAGTCGAAACCTTGGAAAAATAAAATAAATTTGATTCTAAAACAATTTATTTGACACAATTACACACAGCTCCATCCACACAAATATTAAAATGAGTAAACCGTTCTACATAATACGTACTTACGTCTAAAATTGATAAAAATATGACAGGGTTCTGTATTACTTTCTAATTGTCTTAAATACAAGAACAAATATAAATGCACAGTAAAGTACAAGACATATATACGTTTTGTATGACTACAGTTACCTGGCGTACATATATGTACTCCGTTAGTTCATCTCTGTATGATAATTCAATTAAAACATATATTTTATACAATTTTAACCTTAAAAGTGTACTTAATAGTTAAATAAAATGTATATAATTGATTCAGTCATACCTTTGATAATTTAGAAGAAAAAAAAACATTCTCAAAATGTAGAGATTTTTAAAATTTTCATTTATAATTTGATATTACTGTTCACTTTACCATAATCATTTAGAAATCACGATGGAGAAATCATAGATTCTAGATCCAGATCATTGATATGTCAAACTAGAAATTATAGAAATAATATAACAAGTTTATATAAAAATAATTTACTATAATCCCCAATAAACATCATCAGCTCACTATACATCCCCACAGATGGGTTCGGAGCCTACCCTATTATTAGGGGTGACTAGGTTATAGTCAACCACGCTGATCCAGTGGTTGACTTCACACGCATCTTTGAATTTCTTAGACGATACGTGTAGGTTGCATCACGATGTTACCCTTCACTGTAAGAGCGTCGGAGAATGTACATATGCAATTCGAAAATTGAAAAACACATTAGTACTTGCCGGGGATCGAACATTGACAATGTCGAAT
>JAODUI010000008.1:2430973-2452139 GCA_027563995.1 Papilio gigon | reverse complement strand
AAACACATTAGTACTTGCCGGGGATCGAACATTGACAATGTCGAATACAGTCCGGTCCGGTCAAGCGCTTAACAACTGCGCCACCGAAACAGATAGTCTCCAATTTTTAATCAATAAAAAAAATATGAAAAATTACTGTTTTAAAATACTGGATAGAAATTATAGTGACTGAGCAAAGAGTTTTTAATAAGAAACCTTAATTTAGTATAAGTATGGTAACGAAAGGAAATTGTAGAATGATCAGATCTTAGATCGATTGGTCAACATGAGAAAAAAAAATAGAAATTCTGATTAAGTAACGCTTATGTTAAAATGAACAGCTTTTATTAATGTAGGTAGACATTTAAATATCACTACTCACTATCTATTATTAGTTTTTGTTAGTTTGATTGTTTTGCTGACGGCGGACCTGGTCGCCTTCTTAGCGGACAGCGGTGGAGACGGGAACTTATATTTGACACCGGTCTCTTCCCGTACTTTAGCGGCCGGCTCTTTGCCCTTCTTCGTCCTAGTATTTATTTTACTTTCATTTTTATCGGTGCTCTCTAAAAGAGATAAATGTTGAATGAGTTTTACATGCTTCAAATACCTTTTTTTTTATTAAAATTATTAGTAGTTTTTTTGTTCTTTTAACTATTCCTGTTAATCTTGAAAAAGCTTATGTTAAGATAAGGTTTACGACAATAGTCGAATGGCGGGATTCGAACCCATGTACTTTAGATCGGTTGTCCGTGTCCATAACTATTAGGCCATTGCCACTTATATTCTCTTCTTGATTCAAAGATAATCATTTTTTCGCTAACATCGTTGGCACAATGGATCATTCAACATTTAACATGACAATTCATAGGGCTAGTGGATTGTATTGAATTGGTCGATACATATTTTTTTTATAAAATACTTCTTATACCATTCCAAATGAGCTCTAGATATACTACAACAATACTGGAATAACGGGATTCGAACCGTCGTCCATGTAGTTAAAAATCCCATCCTCAACCATTAGTTTACATCTGTAATACTCAGTCATTCATAAACTGATTACTAAACGCCTGTACTTATTTCTGATACTAAATCTATGTTAATTAAGATTATTTAAGGAGCTCGGGGTGTTGTAGTAAATGGTGTATTCCAAAATTGACTTACCGTGAAGAGCATTCTTGAACGTTCTTGTAATCCGCCTTGCGACAGCAGTTGGGGATGTACCGTTTTCCACGTCACCAGTTTTCTCCATGTTTCGCTCCTTCTCCACTTTACTAGACGCACTTGATAAATTGTCAACTTCGGTTGTGGTTGAAACGCTAGCTATTGACCGTTTACTTCTTTTCGGTTGGCCTCTTCTTTATAAAATTAAATATTCTTTTAAAATTCATATTAAATGTATTAGGGGCCGTTCGAGTATTATGTAAGCAGGTTTATTACATTAAACACCCCCCCCCCCTTTGTTACCAAAATTAAGCAAAGCTCTTACCCCGCCTCCCATGCTTACTTAAAAATTGGTACATGATTTTTTCTACTAATGTCTTCTAATTTTTTTTATTGATTCATGACATGGGCAGCAGTTATAATTCATTTTCGTTAGGTTTCACGCATAGGCAATTTGTAGGTTACCAATATGTGAAAAAACGTAAATTACTAGAGCCCCCATGTCATCAAAAATAAGCAAAGCAAAGACCCCCCGGCCCCCTATAGTGCTAACATAATACTTGAACAGCCCCCACCCCAAAGTATACTGTTTTAGTTTCTAAAGCACATACCTCTTTGTGACTTTAGATGAATCAGTGGATATTGAGTGTGGAGTGACACTTCTTTCAGTTTCCTTGTCTCGAGATTCGATTTCATCAAATATTTCTGTCTCCAGTTTTCTTACTTTCTCATGCACCACTGCAAATAAACAAACAAAAGAAATTAACATCTCAAAGTAATTAATTAATATTAAATAGATATAATACCATACCTTGGTCTATATGAGGTATGATTGGGGTAGACAGTCCACTGAGGCTGGTTTTCGTTTGTTCCGAGACTGCAGAAGATTTAGAATCCAATTTAGGTTCAACATCTTTGTGAAATATTTGAACCACATGATCCAGCACTGGGTGCAGTTGCGACCAGTGACCTTCTAGTTCCACTTCCTAAAATAATAAAACATACATTTACTCTCATAGTGTTAACACATTGGATGCCACTAACTCATCTGGCCAGTTTACTAAATGTATAAAAAAATGGTAGTTGCACCAGTTATTTTTTTTTTGATGATACAAGCCCTAAACGTAAGGTTTTAGGCTATATACATCACGTTATTAGATTAGGGTGTGAGGGAAATGATAGCAACAATCATGCGAACCTTCTTGCGAGTCAAGCCGCATGGGAACAGCTAGTTTGCATATATTTACATAAATACATACCTCATTCTGTTTAGTTATTTTAATTTTAACAGTCTTATTTTGAGTTACTGGCTCTGTTGGTAACACTGGGTCCTTTTTTGGCTCCGGTGATATTTTATTTGAAATATTTTCTGGTGTCGCTATAAAAATAAAAGGTCATAGTTTTTTTTTACGAATTAAAAGATAATCAAAACTTTATATTGAATACATACCAGAGTTAGGGGGCAGCGAGATCGCGGGTCTAGTTTCCGTTTGAGGTATTGACTTTTTTTGTTTTCTGTAACAATGAAAAATTACATTAAAAGAACAAAAAGGATATTAAAAAGAGTCGAATAAAATAATTTTTGATACTTACTTTGGCGGACTGGCTATTGTTAGATCGACTTCGGGACATTTTTCAGTCGATACTTGGTTGTCCTCTGACTGGTGCAGCAATCTGTAATTGTTTTTTTTTTATAAGAGAAGGGGGCAAACGAACTGCGGGATCGCAAGGGTGAACACCTCATGGACATCTGCAATACTAGAAGAACCACAGATGCGTTGCCGGCCTTTTGAATACATACATTTATTTGTATTTCATTTTATTTAAACATCAGGAAAATAAAAACAGATATAAAACAATTACTCTGTACTCTAGTAATAGAAGAATAAAGCATCAATAACTCACTTAGTCAGTTGAGCAGTCCGTTTTTTTTCTTCAATATATTTAAGTTTCCAATAAGACTCGTCATCGGCACCTGAATCGCCTGGAAGGAAATTAAAATAAAATGATCATTAAATTTTTTTTTATTAGCCTTTCTTTATATCTTACAATACACAATAGAAACTTTTTGATATCATAAACTATAGATATCTTGACTAATAAGACGATGTACTTATTAAATTTTCTACTTACGTTCCGGCGCGTAGGTGACATAGTTTTTGACAAGTTTCCCATCCATCACCAAAGGATAAATTTTCTTTCCGTACTTTACGAATAAACCGCCCTCTTCTTCCAGTGAAAATATTCGGGCCGATTTTGGTTTCCTATAAACAAATAATATTTAACATTTTTATTTATGACTACCCGACCCCGCGAACTCTATTTCGCCTTAAAGGCTATAAATAAACAAATTTTTGAATTTATCAGGAGATAGAAAATAAAACATTTCCTGCTCGAAAAAAACGTTTGTATGGGAAATAGAAAAGGGCTATTTTAAGGCTTTCATGGGAGTTTTACTAATTTTTCTCAGCTTTTTAACCTTTCCTAGACCTCCACGAACATTCCAAGACCAAGATAAGATAAATCCTTTCAGGCGTTATCGAGTTGTAGAGAGAAAAAAGAACAGCAATTAATTTTATATAGATTTAAAAATAATTAGGTTTTTATTTTATAATTGGATACTTACAAATATTTTTTGGAATTCCTGTGTTTTCTTCCACGCGGCGGGGAAATATATTCGGCGTCGCTCTCTGACGTCCATTCACTTGAGCCTGAACTCAACAATCTGGTTCTGTAACAAAATTGAATATATTTAATTTATAATATGATATACAACATATTTTTTTTTACAAATGGCAAATAATCAAACAGCAACGTGATTTCGCTGAACTATCAAAGTGAACTGTTCATAAATATTTTCAAGGATTTGAGGTAGCCGTTGCTTACATATAACACCGGGGAACAAGCGAGAGCATTTCCTTCTGTCCACTTCTTACACATTAAAGTTCTCCTCCCCTTCCCTATCCATTTCTTATAAGAATGGGAAAGAAGGGCTACTAGAATTGCCTTTGCTATTAACTTTCAAACAAAAAATATTATATTTAATAATTATTGTCTTACCGTGATTGTCGTGGTGCTGATTTCCGATAACTTATGCGTCTTTTACGACTTTGCGTCATGCCACCTTAAATAAAATACAAACTATATTATTGCATGTTTAAGAATGCTCATTTATTTAACGGTTATTACATGCAACTAAATTAAGCCATGTTACATAAAGCTTTCCACATATATTGATCATATAAATTATGTCACATCTTAATTTTACTTTTCGAAAAATAAAAATAGATGCATTGTGGAAAATTAAAAATTACGAGACTTCTAATTAAACGGAGTTAAACCACTTAGGTTTTTTTTTTTAAATAAAAATGATTAAAAGTAATTTAATAGTTCGTATTTTTAATTTAAATATAAACGAACATTTTGAAAACTGAGAAATAATGTTTACTACGAAACTGTAGTTAAATTACCGAGACCCATGCCACACTGAAATCCTTAACGTAACTTACCGCTAGAAAATCCAAACATATTAGCTAAAACTTTGTCCCTTTCAGACTTAGTGGGGACTGTGCGTACCGGTGGCGTTTTATTTCTCACAACACGATCGCTCTCTGACTCTGAGTGCGATTTCAACTGCAATATATCATTATCTGAATTATTTTTATTGCTTTCTTTATTTTCCTCCCGCCGGTTTCCTTTAGCTTCTGTTACACCGGCGTCACTCGATTCACTGTACTTAGTCGACGTGAACTGCTCGTCGTATAAGCTAACACTTTTTAAACAAGGATTTTCAATCTCCGGGCTCATATTTCTTGTAAATTGTGTATTTGCTATATTTTCAGATGACGATGGAATTTTCTCTACATCCACCTCTGTGACCTTTTCTAATTCCCTTATATTTTTATCTGTGGTATTAGCTTCTTTGTTTTCAAGGTCTAATGTTTTTAATTTTTTCGGTTTCTGTCTGGGATATGCCTCTTGCAACAAATTAATATTTATTTTTTGTTTGGTTCCCGCATCTGTGTCGGAAACTGATAGAAGTTTTGAATTTTTAATTATACGCCTTTTCCCTTTTGAAACGATCGGAGGATCTTGAGAAGTTGCTCGTTTTCTTTTATTTGACTCATTACCTTTAGACGCTGTATTTTTAGCTTTTTCGGTATGTTCAGATGGTACGTTATCTTCGTTCTTAGATGTTTTAGTTAGGGTTTCTTTATTTTTTGTTTGACTAACCATTTCAGACTGAGTGTTCAAAGCTTCTTGATTATTAGGAATGATTGAGTCTGTTGTATTAGTAGTTGTATTTTGAGTGATAATTTCCTCAGTATTGTTTGACTTTTCACCCTTACTTTGTATCATTTCAATATTTTCTTCTCCATTATTGGATGTTGCAAGTTCTTCAATGTTTGTGTCTGTATCAACAATATGTACCTGGCCTGCTGCAAGTTCTTCACTGCTAACAACATTAACAACATCTTCAAATAATGGAACTTCCTGAACTGATGTTTCTGCTACATGTTCAGACTCTTGCTCAGTTTCATTCAATTGTTCTGTGTTTTCTGTAGCAACTGCATCATCTTGGTTTTTGTTACTATGTTCCGATTGATCCGGTAATTCTGTTTGTTTACAAACATCCTCTGTATCTGAGTTTATTTCAATAGGGCCCTCGATTGTTTCATTGTTGGGGGCTTTAGACTTATTTCCGTTATTAACGTCTTCGGCGATTTTCATTCTAGTTCCCGGTTCAGGCTCATCATCAGTAGCGAAATCGTCGATTACCTCTTGAAGCAATGGAGTCAAAGGTTCTGAGTATGTTATGAAATCGCGCAACGATTTCTGTGTTGATTGATTGATATTATTTTTCGTGTCGTAAGTATTACCTTCTAATTCATTTTGTATATCTTCAGCGGTATCATAACATGTATCAATTACGACAGTTTCAACTGACGATCTATGTGGTGATACAGTTTTTGTATTTATTATGTCCTCACCTGATATTTTTCCACTTGCATTACCATTGCTTGTACTAGGATGCTCAGTGTTTATTGCCTGCTCAACTAAAAATTATAATCAAAGTGATTTTTTTTATATTCACATTTATAATTAAACAGTTATGTATATAATTAATAAATATACTTAGTACACTTACTATCAGAGTTTGTTTCTTCACCTACATTCATTATTTCTAGTTTGTTGTTGAGCTTTGCTTCCACGTCATACCTTAAATATTAAACAACTCGAGTTAAAAGCAAATAAACCAGTTTGTTTGTAACTTAAAATAGCACATCGCACACATCCGTCCAAAACTATAGAATTATTGTTACTTAACTTTTACATCTACTTACCCATTCCTGAAACTGCTGATCTGTGTCACTGACAACTGGTAATATGGATTGTGAATATCAGGTAGAATACGCTTTATAAATGTTTCCTTCAAACTTTGCCATGTTCTGTCTACAACCTAAAAGAAAAATAGTTTAAATAGACAAGAGTATACTGGCACAGTCCTGATTACTATTCATCATCATCATCATCATCAGCCCCTGTCTGCCCACTGTTGGACATAGGCCTTTCCCAATGCCTTCCACAGCATGTAGTCCTCCGCTTTCCAAATACAACGACTTCCTGCCATCCGCACTAAGTTGTTGGTCCATCTGGAGAGAGGACGACCGACACTTCTGGTCCCCAACCGTGGCCTCCACTCCAGCAATTTCCTACCCCATCTGGCCTCGCTGGCTGTATTACTACTCACTATCATTATATTAATTCTAGCTATTCATTTTTAATAAGTATTCTACATAAAGTACAACAACACCAATAGGCACACTTCATTTGAAGACATAAGGTTTTTGAATACTGTGTATATAGATTGAACATCCCTGGTAAGTTTATTTGGTATACTATTAGATAAATGTAAAATTGTATCAATACAAAGGTGATTTTTGTATTAATAGTGTAGGTATTAAGCTTTGTGATGAATTTACCTTTGATTTTTCAAAATCCACCCACATTTTTCTACCCTTTATTTCATTGTAAGCCCTGTGTTCTGTCAAATAATCTACAATGGCTTTCATTTCTTTCATTGTATATGCTTTCCTGAAACAAAAATCATGTTTAAATAATTAAATTTAATGTACTTGTAATACATTGAAATCAAGAGGTGCATAAAAAATTAAAATATGAGGTATTACAAAAAAACCGAAACTAAATTGGAATGTGATTATTTCGGCGATAAAAATTCTATAACTTTGGTTTAAAAATATGAAATTAATCAATTAAAAACATAACACAACTTTAACATTGCACTATGTTTTATTGTTGTTGTTTTGGCTTGTAACTTACCCCGACATTTTGGAGGGTTCTTCTTTTGTGCCGGCTTCTAAATTTAATACATATTTTTTAACCACTGCATATTAGAAAAGAAAAGTATGAAAATAAGTCAACAAATATATGGTAATAGCAATAAGAAAATAGCAGAATTTGATAATAAATCTTTTATCACAACACGGCGGAAAAACTTTAATCAACAACAAAAATGAAACCGACGCAATGATGAAGAGTATACAATTGAAAATTGGTAGAAAATACAAATGAAAATTTACATCAGGGTATTGAAAGTAGATCTTAATGATTATTGTTTCCTTGTTTTTGTTATAATTATTTTTTTATTGAATTAAAATTTCGCTTTAAAATTTCATTTTGACACCAATTGAATTACAATTTCCAAACATAGACTAGGACACTGTGATCTCAAGCAAAAATGACATTTTAGTTGAGAATGACAGCTGATGACAAAGTTTAATTGTTTACATTAATTTCCTTAAAATTAACAGTTATTTAAAACTTTTAATGATATAGCAGCATATAATATAACACTCAAAATATTAACTTAAGATCCATCTTAAGTTACAGAAACTTTTTCCACAACTGCAATACAGATGTCTCGGCAGTCTAATTATTTGTCAATTTCGGATATATTGGTAACCAACGAAAAAATACCTTGTAAATTTCTACACGATTTGCCTAAAATGGGTAAGGATCAACTAAGCAACATAAATTTCTTGTGAATTAGATATTTTCAGTATTCAATATATTTGCGTAATTTTTACTTTAAGGTTTCTTAGATCCCTCATCCACTGAAGATGATTTAAAACTGGGAACAAATGTTGAAATACCTCTCTGGCTTGCAGAATCTTTATATTTCAGGAGACCTCCATTGGTTAGCGTAGAACTTCCAAAAATATATAAAGAAGCATACAGAGAGATACTAAACGCTGATGCATGTACAGTAGACTTGCACAAATTAGGACAACATTTTTATGAACTTGGTTGTTATATAGCAAAGCATGATATAAAAGGTGAAGTCGCTAATACACTGATTAATGTAAGTTTTTTTATCTTTTTAAACCATTCAGATGTGTTTGAGATTGAAATATGGAAAATATGGTTGTTCATTGACTCTATAAACTTATCCAAAAGTTTTTAATAACAAACTTCCAAATAATATAAAGTATTAAGATATGTGGATTTTATTTCATGTTGTCATTTAAAATTAATTTTTATTTAATTGCAGACTTTTAGACAAAGGTTTCGTATGATATTATCAGCTAGTGCTTCAACTGATTCCATTAGTTCATTACAACCATTATCGGAAAGTGAAAGAGAACGCACAGCTGCTGCAGCAGTGACTGAAAAGGCTTTATCACTGTGGCTGCAGAGAGGTGACTGTCCATTGAAAACTGCCAATATGGTAGCAAGTCATAGAAAACGTAAAAGGGCTGAAATGGAAATGTTTTAATAGTACAATGCGTTAAGATCAAAACAGCTTAGTATAATGTATTTAGCAAGGATGGTGAACCAGTGACACATGTCAGTCTCTTGAGCAAGTCACTGTTCAAAAAATTGGTGATTGAAGCGATGTATAACAAAGGAGATCTGAATCCATAATAGAAAAATATAGGTTAAAGCAAAGCATAATAAAAATACTAGTTATTTGATGTAGAATATGTAAAAGCAAATAGAATTAAGACTTTAAAATAAAATATTTTCAAGAATTAATCCATCACTTTTTTTTTCCCATATTTAATGTATAGTTTAATTGTTCACATTTAAAAAAAATATATTTTTTTTGTCCTCCCATATGAGTGTAATTAAAAATTTACACAGAGTAATAAATATTTATTGCAAGTTAAATACAGTCACTTTATTCTTATAATACCCTAATATTGTATTATACAAAGACATCTCACAATATTAACTAAATCATTGTAATCTATACAATATAAAAATTTATAAAATGTAATGAGATCACACTATGAGCAAATTGCTTTTACATTATATGTTAAGATCGTTGTTACATACGACTTGTCAATTGACTTGAATAAAAAATTTGAAAGACAATAAAAGGCAGCTATTTCTTGAATTATTGACCTTTACATTCCATATTTAGTGCAAGGGGTTTCAACTTTATTTCATAAAGAGAAAAAAAAAGCATTATATTTAGCATATTGAAAAACAATGCAGCTATTGCTAAATTCTGCTCTGCTCTGCCTACAATTTAAGCCCATAATTGGTTCTAAAATAGTAATCCTATTAGTCAGTTAGTTCAAATTATTTACAACAAATCAGTGGCATTACCTATACCCTATAATTTTTGTCAACAAATTTACTATACAAATCTTTATTAATACTTTTAAAAGAAATATGAAGCTAAACAAGTGTCAAAGAATCCCTACAATGTTAGCAGCAGTAATATTAAAAAAAATAATTAGCAGCTTACTATATTACAAATTTTGTACTGATGCAATTATTTATTTTTATATGCAGTAATACCCCATGATGGTTCATGCAGCTATAGCTTATTCTTACAAAACTGGACTCTAAGTTCTCATTATATAATAATAATTGCATCATTGCAATTAAACAACTATTAAATAAATAATTACAATCAATTGTCACACTATACACTTCACTCAAGTTTCTCCATCACAACTTTCCTCCACTTCATTGTCGTTATTACAAAACAATAGTTCTGATGTACATCTGTACGGGTTTATTGATTGTTAACATCTATCGTTCTTCACTGACGGATTAAGGTCATGGAAGTAGGCATGAGCCATGGCATCATCAGCGGGCATTCTCAAAGCTGGGTTACATGTTAGAAGTCTGGCTAAGAGATCTCTACCCCTTGCTGGTAACCTGGGTACTACTTGTGCAAGGCCCAAGCTTGGCTGGTACACCGGTAAAGGCTTGTAATCTGGCAACTGCGTTACACCTGGCCATGTATCTTCATTAGGAGTTCCTATAAGATTTAATTCATTATAGTATGATTGATAGATATATTATACATATATATATACATCAACAGTTTAGTGATTATTAAAGAAATATGACTAGAGTAAAAAGGTGCATTACCAAGCAATTTAAAAATCCTTTTAAGCTGATCATCAACATCAGAACCGGGAAATAAAGGTCGACCAGAATTTGCTAGCTCGGCAAAAATACATCCTGCTGACCACATATCAATACTTGTGGTATAAAGCTTAGCTCCAAACAACACATCAGGTGGTCTATACCATAAAGTCACTACTTCTGCTGAGTAACATTTAACAGGAATACCAAAAGCTCTCGCTAAACCAAAGTCAGCTAACTTAAGCTCGCCATTTTTATTGATTAACAAATTCTGTGGCTTCAAATCACGATGCAAGACATTATGACTGTGACAAAACGCTAAACCTCGGAGTAATTGATACATGAATGACTTAACCACATCAAGATCAATTTCACCATTGAGACTATCAAAATATTTTTTTAAGTCTTGATCACAATGTTCAAATACTAAAGTCAACTTCTTTTCACTATGCAACACGTCATACAAACGAACAATATTTTTGTGTTTAAGTTCCTTGAGAAGGCATATTTCCCGTAAGGCAGACGAGGGAACACCTTCATCGTCGTCATCTAACCTCACACGCTTTAACGCTACTATTTCATGTGTTTCTTTATTTTTTGCTTTAAACACAGTCCCGTATGTGCCTTCTCCAATTTTCTCAAGCTTTTCGTATTTCTGCATTATGAATTGTATAAATTGAAAAAGCACTTGTAAATTTTTTTTCCCGATTACTTTACTATCAAAGTTCGCTAGAATATGCAACTATATAATTTTATACAAATATGTACAAAACTATAAAATTACATTTAAATTCCTCTTCAGTGCAGACTTAACTTTTTTGTTATCACAATCATTTCACTTCTAAATTCCTTCAAATTTCTGAGAATTTTAGTGTTTTTGACAATTGACACATAGATTATTTTAGCGAAAGTGATAAGTATGAGACTTTTGACTTGGAACGCCGGGCACGTTTTGTTATATTTTTCTTAATTAAAAAGTTAAAGTGCTGTTGGTACCTCAATTAAAAAAAAACCGCATCAATAGCTACTTAGATATGAATAGCGTTGTTTCGGTCAATGTTCGTTTTTGTTATCAGATATTTTTATAGATTTGCCGTATGTTCTATTTCTAGTACTTATAAAAGGTTATCTGTGGCTGCGCAGGCTTTCAGCTTTTTGACGTTTTGATTTTCAAATCACAAATTCATTCATTTGCAATTTTATATTTCATTCATTACAATTCGTCAACAAAAAGTCAATCCACTCCAGAAAGTTGAAGTGTCATCTTGTACACGTATTTTGATATACATAAATATTGTAATGTGTGAAACTTATTGATTCCATAAGAATATAAACTGTTTTACTTGTGATATAAATTTTGAAGGTGCGTATTTGCTATAATTTTCTTCTATGGGATTAGAATGTATTTGTACGTTTAACTTTGATAAAATCACCTTTATTTTACGTAGTTTATTTAGCACGCATATCACGAGACTTTGTTGTAGATGAGCGAAGGAGAAAAACCTATGGTGGACAAGTCGGAGAGTAGTTCTTTCGAAGACCTAGCGTCAGCGGCGGCTCATGAAATTGAAGAAGCGAAATTGGCAGAGGCGGCGGCTGCGGAGAAAGAAAAATCAGCCGAGACGCAAAAAGACGAATGGCAAGATCTTTTAGGCTCTGGTGCACTTCTAAAAAAGGTAAATATTTTGCAATGTGCCACTGTGCTGGTGTATCCTTGTTTGTATGGTAAAATACTTTTTGCAGATTATAAAATCAGGGGATGATTCTGAAGGATTGAGACCACACAGGGGCGACATTTGCAGAATAAGTTATGAAATTAAAATCAAGGACAGTAATGAAGATTATTTTGAAAAGAGAGATCAAATCAAAATATATGTAGGAGACAATGAAGTGAGTAAATATGTTCTATATTTTATAATCAATTATGTATTTTTATTTGTGATGGTTATTAAATTAAAATATAATAAAAGCTGGGGCTTGCCATCCATTCCTAATAATACAAATAATAATATTCTTATCTTATCATTCTAATAGTGATTATGTTTACTTTGTTCCTTTGTCTGTCCTTTGTGGATTTTAAAATATGACTATAACATTAGATAATAATGTGATTATATAAAATATATTTTTTCTAGAATTCTAAAACAAATTCTAAAACTATATGAAATTTTTAACTGTACATGTGTATTTATCATTTGTTTATCTTAACTGTTACCTTTATCATGATCTGTTCAGAAATAGCTTATTTGTGTTCTATATTTACATGCCACATAACACCTACAATAATCATTGATTTATAACTAACACATGTTGATATATTTTCAATGACAAATGCACATTAGTACTAAAAATGTTAAAAGTGTTCAAGTAAAACAGTTTTTTTTTAACATGCTATATAAAGCCATAAATCCCTAATATATGACTACATTTATATCACATTATGAACAAAAATAATTACAGAAATAATCACAATGTAATCAATTTGGTCTACTGATTGTTTACAGATTCTTCAAGGTCTAGACTTAGCTCTGACCCTTATGTATAAAGGGGAAGCATGTCATCTTCATTTGGCTCCACGTTTTGGCTATGGAGAAACTGGTTTGAAGCCAGGAGAGAGCTTGGGTGTGATAGGAGAAACTGATGGGCCAAAATATAATGGTTCCGTTATAGGACCTGATACTTGGCTGGAGGCTAAGCTTGAACTGCATGATTGGTCCGAAGAACCAGAGCATGAGACTCTGTCAATAGCAGAGAGGATGGAAATTGGGTAAGTACATATGTGTATAACTTCTGTGTCAGCATTGTCCCCACATCGGAGCCATATCTCACAACAATGAAAACACACAGCACTCAGAATGAAGGCATTTATTTGATTATAGCCAAAATTACTTAACAATATACTAACATATAGTGATATATTTTATATATAAGTGTAATAACACCAGCTAGGCAGCATTGATATAAACCTCAACATAATATTTTCTTGAATATGAACCAAACATTCTGGATAGTAGGTTTTCACTGATGAAATTCTTTTTGAAAGTGAAAAGATGGATGATATTTTTTTTAATACAATTATTTTAAGTGTGGAAGCTTACTTTAATATTTTTAGAATAATGTCAGTGTAAAATATATCATGGCCGCATTATTTGTCCGCAGGTCAGTGTCGTTTGATTGACAAAGTATTGTTTTAAATTTAAATTTTAACTACACATGTGTCATTGATTTTATGTTTAACTTAGTAATTTGAAATTTTACTTTCATGTAAATTTATTAATTGTGTATGTTGTAGAGTGTATGAAAATTACTCTTATTATGGCTAAAATTACGGCTTATTTACTCTTATGAGCAATTTAAAATTCTAGACCAATTGATCTATTGGACCATGAATTTCTACATCCTAGACTAAAATTTTTCATCTTTCGAAGTCATTATTATTAAATCCTCAGTATTCGCCGCCGTACCCGTGGCAACTGGTGGTACGGTCGCGGGGAGCCGCAGTTGGCGATACAGCTGTACCGGCGCTCGCTGGATGTACTGGACGAGAGCGAAGGGGGCATCACTGATCCCACGCCCACCGGCGAGCTAGCGCAAGCCTCGGACGCCCTCCAGGAACTGCTGGAGGAACGCCTCCGAGTGCATAACAACATGGCCGCTGCACAACTGAAAGCTGGCGCTTTTGATGCTGCATTACAGGTACTGTATATGGATATAATATGCTGCTGAAAACATATTTCTGAAGAATGAAGCATGTTCTATAGAAGTTTAAGTTCACATGATAGCCTGGATCTAATAAAAAAAATGTCTACCATATACTTGTCTACGACGAACTACACAAGTAATCACTAAGCAACTCTGAGTGGGACAGACATTTTCTGAATTTAGAATCTAATAGGTCCAATATATGGTGAAGAACTAACCTATGACGTTATGTATCTATATACCAATTGTATTAATTCCAGGCCGTGACTCGAGTGCTATCCTGCCAGCCGAAAAACGCAAAGGCCCTCTATCGCAAGTCGCGTATCCTCTCCGCAATGGGGCGTAACGCGGAGGCTTTAGAGGCGGCGCGGGCAGCGGCGGGCGCGGCCCCAGGGGACGCGGGCGCGCGCCGCGAGCTGCAGCGCTGCGAGCTGAAAGCCACTAGGGACCGGTCTGTGGAGCGCCGCCTCGCTAAACGCATGCTGGGCACCGCGAGTCCCAAACCGGGCTCCACGCCGGATAAGAAACCATCCAGGGCTAAGGTACAAATATTAATTATTTATGCGGCAATAATAATGTAATTCTTTTATTAATGTTTCTTGAAGTCGCCGCTAAATTGTACTTCAAATTAATTATTCTCCAAATGTCGTATATTTCGGTACTTTGTAAACATTGTGATTTTTTTTATGAAAAAAAGAGGGAAACATATTCACAAAGATTAATCGACGGCCATAGGCATATATACCAGAGGATCCATAGATTATTGATTGTGGATATAAAAGAAAAATAAAAAAACTTAAAAAAACAATATTCAAATATGCAGATGTTAGTGTGGGGCTCGCTGCTGCTGAGCCTGCTGGTGGGCGTGGCCAGCGTGCTGGTGTACAGGTACAAAGTGCAGGCTCATTGATGTCGCACGTGCACGCAGAGGGACTTTATAAAGGTTAGTTGAATTACAAGATTTTGATATATTCGTCTATCAAAGAGTATGTGATCAGATTTAAGACGTCGTACTAACGCATCCGTTAGCAGTGTTCCACCTAAGAGGCAGTCGCTGGAACGTTCCGTATGTGTTGACTAGACGACACGAGCACTTAAGCCATTAGGATGCACTTTTTATATAAGTTTGTAAGAAAAAAGTTGGTCAGTGATCAGAGCAGGTTGACAACTTATACTTACAACTTTTCACTATTCCTTTACTATATAGATCCCGGTTTTTGTGCTCCTCATTAATCAATTTTTAAAAAGTGGAACACCGCGAACGTTTGCCACTGTACATGGTAATAAATGTTTTAATAATAATTCATTTTACCAGGAAAACGTATTTCAAGAGATGTTCTTCCTGGGAATGGTGCGCGATAGCTAATTCTAGCAATCTTATAATAAATTCCACTTTCATCCATTATAATAAACAGGCTTCCTAGACTTAGGAAAAATTATCAAGTTGATAGTCTCTCACGTTTTTTTTAAAGTTCAGAAGTACATTACGTTTTTATATATATGTATAAAGAATTGTGATTGTATGGCTACATATCAATAGGTTGAAAAATTTAGTAATTTCTTGTTTTATTTTACGTTACAAAGAATGTCACATTAATGTATTTGTATTGGTGAAAAAAAAAATAAACTATACCAGATTCCAAGCAAAACCTAAAACATATTAACAAACTACAATTTACACCAAAACTCGGTAATTCCAAAACATTTTTAATAAATCTCACATAACTATATAACATTGGTTACCCTCACACATCACTATATTGCATTATTTTTACAAAATAAATAAAATTCGATATGGCCGTCATGAATAGCGTTTGATGGGAACGTAGGATAAATTTGTGTTTATCTGTGATTTTCCACTTAGGGAATAGGTACAAAAACATAAACAGTTTTTATTTTTTTTTAACGAGAGAACAATGTCTTTGTACATTTGTTTCGTCAGAATTTCTCTATATCAATAGACAATCTGTCAAAGACTAAACAATTTCCATAGACGTTTTTTCATAGTTTTCCTTACCTAATACATTTACATTTGTCTGACATTAATTGTTCACATTCCATCTTCATTTGGATGATTAAATTTTCAATTCATTATTTAGAAATATTGAAATGTTTTTAACAAATGTTAGGATTTTTTTTTATTTTTATTCCGAAAAGTCTTATGTTTTATTCAAAGTTTGTGTCTATAAGATTATTAAATCGAAATAGTAATCTCGCATACTTGTGCTTTAATAAATACGACGGCGCCATAAGTGAAAACTAAATATTTTTCGAATCTTTACTATTTAGGAAAAAAGGAACTTGAAAAAATATTTTTTTTAACTGCATTCCAATACTGATGTCTACCGCCTTTCGCTAATTTTGTATAAAGATTTTTTTGGTGCTTTTTTTTTGTTTATACAAATATTTTGTATATATAAAACCGCATTTTAATGCCTTTAAATGTTTTACTCCATTACAGTAGAAAAATTATATCAGTATAACTAAAGTCTATGTGTAATATCTTATGATGCGTAAATTAAAAATAAAGGAGCATTCTTTTTATCATCGTAACCAGTGTTTAGGAAATTTAAACTTAATTTGTGTCATAAATATAATTAAAAAAAATCATTTTTTCGTATTTCATTTGGCATATACAATTTATTTTCTATACGAAGAAATATAGATGATTTTTTTTATCTTTTGCCTACTAGACAAGGTAACGTTTGATTGGCGACATTGTATTTCGTTATGTCAAAAATGTATAAAGTGACAACTTTGAATATGTCAGGTGCTTGCCACTGTCACAATTATTTGATCTTGATTTTAACGCATTTTTCAATTCTATTAATATTTTACCGCCAATAGCCTAATGGTTATGGGTACGAATTATCTATCTAGCGGTCGTGGGTTCCAATCCCGCCATTCGATTATTGTAGAGAACCATATCCTAACACAAGCTTAAAACTTAGTTGGTGTGGTAAAGGAAATATAAGTAAATTAACAAAAATCTACTGTTTTATAATAAAAATATTGCTAAACAAATATTTCTTTGTCTACGTGCTGTCATTATATAATTGAATGTAGATATATTGTAAATATAAAACGGCTTGCTAGTGTCGAGCGTGATTACTGTGGGCTTCGAGAGTGACACTTGTCGTATTGTCGACTTCCAAGAGTGGGTGACATTATTCCGACAAGTGATGAAGAAGTCACCACTGTTAGGCATTCATTAGGTATTGGGTCTTACATACTAGTTAGGAAGGAGGATGGTCATATGTAAATTAATAAAATGTTGAAAATATATTGTTTTTTTTTAATCAATATCCTTTGATGTTAGTTAATTTCTATTTAAATAAAACTATAGTTTACATTATACAATCTGAATTGTAAATTATGTTTCATTTTTCATCATACATACAGATGCAGTGAGAAATGATTTTCCTTCGGGGTATCTTTAGCGAAATACGATGGCACCCTAACTGTCAATTGTATTAAATGAGCGACATTTTCATATCCATTAATATGTCTATAGTGTCACCAAGTTATCTGTGACCTGAAGGATGTCGCCATCGTCGTTTCAGTGTTTCTAATTAATTCCAATGTGCACAAAAGTCGGGAAAGTCGACACGATATCTTATTATGTAAAAAAAATGTTCAAACCTCATATGTCTCCATCCCTATTATCATTTTGGGTAATTTGTATAGTATACACCGGCAACACTAACCTGTTGCAGCCGAAATCCGTTTATATATTTGATTAAACGTAATGAAAATTCTGTCATATTTAATGTTTAAAATCCAGGTGTATCACAATAACACACGCGGAACACTCGAAAGTAAGTAGTAAGTCTAATAACATTTCAACATGGCAACCGTAGTTCCTATTTTAGCCATTTGACAATTAAGTTTACATTACTTTATTACTAAGTGTCAAATGTCAAAATGAATAATGTCATCCTTTAAGATGGGCACTGAAGCTATTTAAGAGAGCACGATATGTAGGAACTTTTCCGAATATTTACGAAGGAAAATCTTTTCGCACTATATCTGTAAACATATTACAATATATAAAATATATCGGTCACTTGAAATTAAAAAAAAAATGAATGTCAAAATAATTACATGACTAGTGTGAACTGTACATTGTTCTTAAAAATTAAAAGTCGTGAATTAAAATTATTGGAACGATTTCGCATTTATTCTGCAAATATACCATACCTGCCAGTGTTATTAATTTATAGACTCAAAATTATTTGATCCGACAGCTCACTAGCGCCTGCTGGGCAATGTTAAGTGTCAATTTTTTTTCGTACTTTGTCATATATTGTATTGGTAAATATTTTCTAACAGAACTAACCGCGTCTGACCGACATAATGTCGCTCAATAAACATTGCTTCTCCGTCGCCATTTTTATATCACATAAATAATTTTATAGATTGAAACATAAAGATATATGAAATTTAGAAATTGTAACAAAATTAAAAATATACTCTTAGACACAATCAATACTGTCTGTACATACATTTAAAGTTAGTCAGTCTTGAGCACAACGGAAAAGTGACTAACTATAATTTCACTTTATTTTCTATATTATAATAATTAGAATACTTTATATCTATATCTTTAGTACTCAGTAACATATATATTGTCTCAATATTCCATTCAGTTTCATAATAAAATTATTTCACTATATCAACACATTCACTGCTATCCACTCGCGAGTATTTGAAATTCGTATTAGCATTGAATGTGTTAAGCTGCCAAGTTGCATTAATATATCATTTGTTTTAAGATTAATTTACTTCTAGGGCACATATATTAGTTCCATCATCAATAGGCTTTGCCCACTGCTGCACATAGACCAAATGCCTTCCACAGAATGCGGTCCTTCTTCCACATCCAATGACGTCCCGCTCGCACTAAATCGAGCCACCTGGAGGGAGGACGCGAGGTTCTTAAAATCGTAGACTAGCAACCCAGCTTGTGAGGTTAGTCAGCAACACAATCTGCGCGATGGTGGCCAGTGCCTGCACGGTGAACACGGTAGCGACAAAGTCGTACAGCAGTTTGGGCGAGAACACTGACCACACGAACAGATGGTGCCGGAATGTGACGGCGACCACGCAGTACACGGCCACCGCGTAGATCCGGTGTAGTGCGTAAATGTTACACACACGCCAAACTGATTGTAGGTATCTGAAAAATGAATGTTATTTTTTTTTACTCGTGCAATGAAAGTAAACTGATGGACTGCGTCTTTATGGGCAACTGTACCATATCCCAGGCAAGTCTGGGACTCTTAATATATTTAATTCATGAATTACCGCTAATAAAAATTTGCTTTTGATGTAGATTACTTTACATGTAATTCAATCTCCTAAAGAACATAGCATTTGAATAGAATGAAATTCCAATAAACTTATGGTGTACCATCATAGGCCATTGCTGTAATAGAAGCGATGTCATATATCGAATTGGCATATTTAAGCATATCATATCTAAAAGTCATAAATATATAATATAGGCATTTCAAGTGTACCGTTGCCAGGTGTCACTGGTGCTGGCCAGCCGGCAGAAGAGCGCGGCGCCGGCGAGCGCTGGCCCGGCGTACGCGTGCAGCCCCATGCGCAGCGCCACGCGGATAGGGCTGTACTCGCGCAGCCCCACGTAGCCCGAGCCCAGGTCCACGGACGCTAGGCTGTTAGAATTACCCTGCAATACAATCAGTATGAGTCTGTTGAATACCTTGGCGGCCGGATCAAGTTAGGGGTGTAAAGAGATGCGTGGACATTGCAATAAGCAGGTGACCTTCAGCTGCTAAATATAAAGAGAAGCCTAATCGAAAAACTACCTCAGTGAGTAATTAAATATTCTGAGTACAGCAAGAAATATAATAAAAACAAATATAAAACATCCAGTGGTAGTCATTTTTTTAACAACACGTTAAATTGAGTTCATATCGATCTGATTGAAACAATAATGTTGCCAGGACAATTAACAGGGAACAATACATATGGTTGCTAATAAGAAAGATCTGGAAATAAACAACGGGAGCTGATTTACCTGATAAAAGAAGAAGACCATTCCAATCCATATATGCACGAGCGATTGTCCTATCAAATTAGCAACCTCCTTGCCTTCGCCCGTCCTGCCATCCAACAGTCTATGGTCCAAACACATCGACACCAACGCACTGGTCACGACCACACTGGGCACCATTATCACATTATGTGGCCTCATTAACAATATCACTATTAGCATTAAATCGTTCAACATTATATAAGACAGAGTACGAGCTAATTTCAATTTGACACTGTCCACATGCCACGGTTCTTCTGCGGCCTCGTACAAGAAATCTTCTGACTTAACTTTAGCTCTTCTGTACCCGAACATCTTGGTGCCGGGATCACAGCCACAGCTTTTAAATATACCAGCGTATATTATGATTTCATATAAAACTTGTATTATTAATATTGCCCAGAACAAATTGACTACTGTAATTGAGTCCCATTTTATATGTGTGAAAGGAGAGTCTAACGCGCCGGACGCTACTCTATAACATAGTATGCACGTTGCAGCTAACATAGTAAGTACGGAGTGCACAAACATGTAGTTATTCATATGTCTTACGTTCCAAAGGCATATAAGCAATGTTGCTACTGTTCCTGAAACATATGTAAAAAAAAATAAATTGTAGATTTCTTAACATTTTTTAAAATTAATTCACCGTTATCATCATATCAGCCACACGTCGCCCACTGCTGAGCGTAGGCCTCCCCCAAAGATCGCCACGACGTTCGGTCCTCGGCCGCCCTCATCCATTATGCTCCCGCAAACTTGACCAGATCATCGGTCCATCTTGCGTGAGGCCTACCCAAATTAACTAGTAATTTTATTTTAAAAAAAGTGATTAATACTAAAGAT
>JAODUI010000008.1:2390389-2429333 GCA_027563995.1 Papilio gigon | reverse complement strand
ATGAGCCCCCGATGGGCTCGAAACTAGTCGGTACTGACACCGAGTTGCACGTGAGTTAAGCCGTTTTATAAGTTATACATTATAAATACTTTAAAATACTATCGGGCGGTATTACCAACCGTATACATATAAACCCTTATAATCTCCATTTATGAAAGTAGTGACAAATTGATTTTGTAAAATACATGTGTTTCGTCAGTTTAAACTCACAGTTAGCATTATCATTTCATACAAATTATCTTTAGTACTAAAAAGTAGTTATGACTTTTACCGACGCACGAAACCTCGAACGATGATGCAATGTGATTGGGACGACAAGCTACAACCGTAACCTTAGCGTCTCAAGTAATAATATTTATTTATTTTATGACACACTGGTACACATTTTAGAAAAATACAACACTAATTTTTTTATTTTACAACGTTATTTACACAAAAAAGAACACAAAAAATCAATACGTACAGTATGATTTGTGTTACAAATGGTGCCATCTATCGCACATTCGGAACAATAAAAAATAGCCAGTTTTAGGGTGTTACCATTTCTTTGTACTAAGTGATGTCTTGGTTTCATAACTTACGGATGCGGGCAGCGGAATCCATCGTCGGTCTTAACCACCACCATCGGCACCAGCACTTCAGCGGGCGAGGCGCCGCCGTGTCCGCCCGCGTCCCGCATGCCGTGGTCCCCGCACACTATCAGCACGCCCGCGCGCGACTGCAACACATTTAAATGTACATTTATTTAATATATTTCTAACATTGTTTATGACTTTCTGATGACTTCGATTGTACAGCAACAATACACGTGTATTTGAACTTATGCATTCCGGGAATACTTTTGAGTAACATAAACTAATACAAAAAAAAAACTTAAAATAACTTGCTGTAATTTTGATTAATTCGTATGGTTGTAGTTTTTTTTTTAGTACAAAAAAATAGTATACAGTTCAGTAGTATACATCTGAGTATAGATTACAGTAGTGTGTCATATACATATTTGAATTTATGTCTTTATTATGCACTTATTAACAAAATACAACTATATTACAGAATAAATACCAATATAAGTTATACTAGTAAATAGTTTAAGTGTAACTTATAACTTATTTAAAAAAACTTCTCTTTAAAAAAAATACTACGCTGTATAAGACACTATGGCAGCCCACACTACTACAATGTATACAATATACAAAGTACTCACCCATTGTCGCATTGCGGTGTATAATTTCTTAACGACTTCGTCCATTTCTATCAACTTGGGTTTTATTTTAGAACTGCGTGCACCTTCGAGATGTCCTATATGGTCCAAACCCAAATAATGTAGGACTAGGAAATCGAATATAGGCTTCAAATCTTCACCCGGGGAAAGGATCCTGTCTAAATGACGAGTTACATTATAGTCCACCTGAATAAAAAAAAAATAAACGAGATTACTACTATTGTTAATACGTATAATGATGACATAAATATAACTTACCTCTGTATAATCTGTGACGTAGAACGAAGTGGTCCCATCATGTTCCGCCCATAGACCAGGAAAGAGTCTCAGCCACGTGTCATCACCGTACATAACAGATTTTCTACCACGAGAGGACGCCACTCGGAGCACGCTGTCCCCTCTCACGGCCGGCGCTCCAAAGTTCAATGCTACATCCGCGAATGTCGATATACTTCCCGTCATCATAGCCTGGAGAAATATACAATAGTATTCATATATACTTAGATGGTTAGGTGATACAACACGGTAGAGACAAACAAGTCACAAAAATACATGCAATACATTAAAACGTAGTGTCACTGTTGGCATCCACTGTCTATAAATGTTTGTATTTTTTAAGAACATTAGTAGATTAACAATTACTAATATTTCATTTGACTATTCCTGTTAAGCTTGAGCTTGTGTAAGGATATAGTACACTATAAAAGTCGAATGGCGGGATTCGAACTCACGACCCATAGATTGATATTCCGTACCCATAACCATTAGGCTATTGACGCTTCAAATATGTAATGTAACGCTGTATAAACTCATTCTCTTTATAAGAACAAAGACATTAAGACTACGAATGTTACAACAGTGGAGTACAACAGTTATTTAAGCGTAACAAAAAACAAAAGATAGTCAAACATGCAATGATTCTGCAAACTACAGTTTTAAACGTGTTAGGAATAACTAATACTGTACACGTGTATACATTTCACTTTATTTTCGTGTAGCACGAGTAAAAGGAGAAATTGAATGCTAATTTAATGTCAGAAATCAATCTAAATTCATGCATCAATGGATTATAAACCTTAACTACTTGGAAATAAAGATTACGAGATCAACATCTGTTACAATGTTGTTGGTTATTTGCATTTAATTACGTTTTAGTTGGATAATTACAGAACATGCGGATGGGCGTAGCAATTTTTTTGCATTCTTCCCGCTTAAAAACATGACCGTTAAAATGTTGATTTCAAACGATTATTATTTTGGGACAGTTTCTACCGTGGAAAGATGTACATTATTTGTTTTTTAATTTTAAGAATATTTCTTTTACCACTCCAACCATGTTTTAAGCTTGTGCTAGGATATGGCATAAAAAAAAGTCGAATGGCGGGATTCGAAGTCTGGACCACGTGATTGGGAATCTGTTCCTTTACCCATTAGGCTAATGGCGCTTGAAATCTAATGAAACTAGATGTCGTTGTAATTATATAAACAGTATGCATGCAGCTAATGAAGTGTTAGTGTATTTTTTTGCTTACTACAGAATTAGCAAATTGCAAAAACACACATTACCAGCCAACACAGACATTAAGTAAATTCATGCAATATTAATGCTCACAATACCAAAGAAAAAACATCTTTAAATATACTTTAAATATCCTTAATAATTTTATATCTGTTATTGACTATATTGTTTTTTCTTTGGGTAACATAGGGTTGTAATCAAGGTGTTATATATTTAAAAGTATTGAACATTTATAGTACATAATGCACCCCATAAATAACATGCCAAGTAACATGTTCCCTGTGGCACCAATTATTGCATACTTTTCGTCCCTGCAGTACAAGGCATTATCGACCCCATCCGGGACTAGACAATGTCCTTCACCCCACAGAGAAATACACATATTTGCTTGCCATACCATGGGGATGATGATTCAGACTATGTTTCGCACCGAACATATTAAATAAAACATCAAAACCGCATGAACTTATATACCTATGTGCATTATATACTTTTTTTAATATCAAATTTATTATCAATATACAACATCTGTTGGTGTTCTTTAATCTTTATTCCAGCTTTAATTACAACCCTACAAAGTCTGAAGCAAATACAATATAAAGTGACACTTGCAAATATATCTCTCCAGAAGTTTATGGTGCGTCTCCATTGTGCTTTTTCCTTTTTCCTCTCTGGTGACTGTACACAAGTAACAATTCATATAAATAACTAATGAGACCTACATGGAGGAATTAAAAAAAAAAGTAAAACATTTCTTTGGCATTGTGAGTACTTATAGTCACAAACTAAATCCAATTATTGTTATTTCTAATAAATAAACCTAAACATTTTCTAACATGCAATGAAACTTTTAAGCAAAATTAATATTCAGATCTATACAATAATTGGCTATACATAAAACCTTGCAATTATACCAAGTAATATTGGTATGGAAATGTTTGTAACAAAATTAATAAAATTAGCTCTGGCCAGTGACTTTTTGTGTTAAATGTAAAATATTTTTTTTTAATAGACAACTCATTTTTCCAGAGTGTCATTTATATTTATTTTAAATAATATCTAGACCTGTTCAGTCTCTCGAAAGTTCTACAAGAACCAATATCCATACATCTATTTATCCATCCAAACATTGGTATTTATATTATTAGTAAGATAATAACTAACCTTAATTCTAGGCATAGTGACTGTGGGTGGTTCAGCAACAGATACATATATACATGCAGATTTGTTCTTCAGAAGCTCTCCCAAGAAGGGCATATATTCTTCTGTGGCAAAATCATATCTTAAGCCATCTATGACCATAAGTACTACACTGTGCTCACCAGCATTGTATACTTCTTGTCCATCAATACTGAAATAAGTATATTTTCAGATTTCATGTACATTTGATGTTTAAGGCATAGGACATGCCTTGCATGAGAGGCAAAAGTTAAATGTAAAATATTTTAATTTACAATCTTATTTAATGTTTTAGGAGACATATAGTGTCATTTGAAAGATCACTAAATTATCAATAAATGTCTACAAATAGGGACTGAACTGAAAATAAAAACATGTGATACTGACCCAACACCATCTATAAAATTAGGTAAATCATCCATATGAGCAAATTTTCCTGAATGATACTTTAATGGAAAGAAACCATATAGAAATAAGGTTAGGGCTCCCAGTGCGAGCATCAGCAACCAAAGACCAGTCCATCGGTGTTGCAGCCAAGACAACATGACGGCTGATTTGCAGCAAACCAGCGAAAGTTAAAATTCTTAGCCAAACACTAAATACACAACTGTGCGTTCACTGACTTTCGTATTAACACTGGTACGATTCGTATCACATGTACGCAATCACTTCCACCAGATATTGCAAAGGGCGATAACTGAAGGTTAGTATTTTAACGAGTTTCGACATTCAGTGCCGAGGAAATAGATGTGATAGTACTATACCATTTAACTTGTTTCCAACATACTTAAATATTAAAATAATAAATATAAAATTACAATCAATATCATGTAACGAATAACCAGAAAAGCACCGTGAATTCTGAAAATGAAAAATAACAACATTCCGGCATTTCTTTATCAATTTCCTGCCGATAATCAGAAATCTTGTTGACGTTATATGACATTGACACTTTAGCGATGTTTTAATGTTTTTATCTGTGACCTAAAGTTTTACAGACGTTACAAATGTTGATTTTATTAAAATAACGATTACTTTGTTTTTTACTTACACGTTATTGCCCGCCACTCCGTCTGCATGGAATTAAAAAGGAAAAACGTGGGACCCATGCTTTAATTAAGTTTATAACCTATAGTTGTTCTTAATTTTAACTATATTTATTCACTCATTCCTGCGTTATGTGATAACATATACATATTACTAAGTAAAACTCTCTATATGGAAGTATAACATATTATTTTAAAAAGCAAAATAAAACACGCAATAACCTTGTATTTTTCTATTAATAACTGTGAAGTTCATTTATTTTCAAGTTCAAGAGATCGAACGTGTTGAAAATCTATTTTAGTATTCGTATATACATTCATTGTGTAGACATCTAGTCATGACGTATAAAAACAACCCACTGGTGTTGAGGTAAAAATTAGAATAGTCTGCTTCATCACCCTTACAAATTGTACTAAATTCGGTACGACAATTGTTCTGGAATAACACCTACGTTTTTTAGGTGTAATATTTTCTCGATTACTTTTTATGCGCAACGTACTATAGTGACAATATTGTTTTTAAGAAACCAGACAGGTTTTACTGGATTTTTTTTAATAAAAAATTTAAAAACACCACATTGACAAAAAACGTTATCCGCTAAAAATTACAGGCAATGGTTAATTTTATAATAATTTTTATGAGACCAAGATTTAAAGTTACTTAGATTGAGAGGTTGAGACAAAACAGTGAAGTTTTTTTTTATACGAGAAGGGGGGCAAACCAAAGGCTTGATCACAAAAGTGATCTTCGACGCCCATAGACACCTGCAATATTAGAGCGACCACAGATGAGTTGCCGGCCTTTGAGAGAGAGGTACGCTCGCTTCTTGAAGAACCCTAAGTAATATTGGTTTAGAAATACCGCTGAGGACAGACCATTCCACAACGCAGCAGTACGCGGTAGAAACTTGCGCGAAAACCGGACAGTTGTGGAGTTCCATCCATCAAGATGGTGTGGATGTTACTTGGCGGTATGCCGTGTAGTCCGATGACAGACCTCGAGATGGATGTAGCTTAATCATTCTATATAGTGCTATTATTTCATCAATCCTATATTAGGTGTTATAAGGTAGTCAGGCCAAGCCAAAATAGCAGGTCCTTCAAGCCGGATATTTCAATAGAAAGTTTCTTGGTTTTTTATAAGAACTTTGCTAATGTTACGAAATATTTATCTCCAGATTATAATTTCTGATGCGCACTTTTGTTGAACAGCATTATTACTTTGACCTTAATCTGCACGATATAGGTAGTCAGCATACCAGGTTATCGTCCATTATATCTATCATATGTAATATGACTTATTAGAATTTAAATCGATGATAAAAAAAATGAAAATTCGTTTCAATTGTTTCATAGGTAAAGGACTGTTTTACAACAAATTTCTTACGAGGTACGTTTCAGAGTTTTATATTGATTGATTAATCTTGTCCTATAAATTATAAGCCATCTAAATCCTATTGAAGTCGGGATAGATGTAGTTTGTAGTTCAAGGTGCTTTCCCGTTGAGTCACACAGTGTGGGCCGCTGAAAATTCTATTTAAATCAACTCATAGCCGTGGCTACCGTAGTCTCTCGAGCACTAAGCAGCGCGCGCCTGCAACGAAATTATATCAACGCAAAGGTAACACTTTTTTTCTATTATTTTTTGGGCATAGCTTCATTTTTTATTTTAATTTCTTAAGCATTGACAATGAACATTTAAAAACAAATTGTGTGATGCTTAAAATGTTTTTATAGACGAGGTTATTACGTTTACGTTTTAATTTTTTTAATATTTGGAATGATTGTTATTTGTTTAAATCTTAAGATATTAGTAAAGTTAAAATAATTTAATGTCTATTTTTATAACATTAATCTGGTCAATTTGCATATCATTTTCTAATATTTCTCGAACATAAACGTAAAAAGTGTTGAAAATGTTAAAGCGCATTTCCTAAATTTACTCGTCCAGTTTTATCGTTACAAAACTGACATGCCACGCGAGACATTGAATTCGGCATTCTTGACGGATAACAAATGTTTGTTATCCGTAAAGAATGCCGTTGGTATAGTTGCATCAGATTTAAAAACGCTCCAGGTGAATCATTCGTGGAATAGTTCCAGAATAATTCTGGCATTTACAATCTTGTTATATTGATTTCTGAAACTATGCCAAAGTATTAACCTACCAAATGATGTATACAATCTAAATGTGCATTGTTTATTTTGATTTGCACTATTATATTTCATTAAAATATATCTGAGTTACTAATACCTGCAACTATAAATTTCTCAAGTAGCTCTATTACTTAACATATCCCAACAATTAAAAAAAAAACTGTTTTGGCTTATTCCAGGGTTCAATGTTGCCAGATATTAAAAAGAACTCCTTAATTTAGTCGCCTAATAAATCATAAAATTTCATATTTACATAATAAAGATGGCAGCATTGAAATACCGAAAACACTTTTAGATTTCATACATTATATGGAACAATAGATTGCTAATGATGATTACAAAAGATTGAATAAATTAAGGTTATCGAACTAAGAAACTACAATTTATTGGCAGCGAACACCAAAAGCTAAAAATATGCTATATTAGATAGACCATGTTTTGTTTACCTCGCTATTTGTAGTGTTGATGCAAAAGTTATTTTGATAATGTTTTATGAGCAAGTCTTGTTTCTTGAAGATAATCAAGATTGTTTGAGATTACGAATTACGAATTACGAGATTATATGAAAAACTTTAACAACTTACAAGTCACATTAATTTATTTATCAAACATTTCAGATGTCGATAGTCCCGATGATGTTCCGCGACTGGTGGGACGACTGGGAGCGCCCCTCCCGGCTGCTGGACCAGCACTTCGGCGTGGGCCTCCGCAAGGACGACCTGCTGTCCTCCCTCTCTTCGCTGCCCTCCAGCTCCCTCTTCAGAAACTCTTACTTTAGACCTTGGAGGACGAACCTCGCTAGGCAGGAGTCCGCCTCCACCATTAATATGACTAAGGAGAAATTCGAAGTATGTATTTTTTTATTACCATTTATGTAATAATAGACTTATTACAATTTGCAAGAGAAATTACATTTTAATGACGAAAATTAATCCCGACTTTTTTTTGTTTTTCCAGGTCATTTTAGACGTGCAACAATTCGCGCCTGAGGAGATCACAGTGAAGGTTACAAACAACTGCGTGGTTGTAGAAGGCAAGCACGAGGAAAAGCAAGACGAACATGGATTTGTGTCGCGTCAGTTCACACGGCGGTACATCCTGCCCACAGGGTACGACACCGCGGACCTCGTCAGCACCCTCTCATCGGACGGAGTGCTTACCTTAAGCGCCCCCAAACGTCCTCCACCTAACAGCGGGGAGAGAATCGTACCAATCACTAAAACCGGTCCAGCTAAGCAAGCTGAGCCTCCTAAAGCGGATCAGCCCAGAGAGCAAACTGTACCCATCGTAACATCTCCTTAACTCAACCACGTGCCACGAGACTCCGATGTTAAATCGATGCAACGATCGAATCATTAATAGCATTTATTTTTAATCCCGATGTTGGCCGGCAGCGGGACATGATTCGAAAACGAATTAGTTAATGTAATTAAAACATCACTTAAAATGTAATATACGATGTTGTAATATTTTTTTATTCAATTGTTTCATTTTAATAAGATCTTCTCATAGTATCAAAGACAGGATGTCTCAGTGTTGCCACAAGCAACGTATAATATCATACAGAAATCCCTACTAACTAGCAAGACTGCTTCGTAACGGCAGACGTATATAAAAAATATACAGTGAAATAGTAATACGAACGAGTTACCCAGGAGATATCAAAGATATTAAGCTTACCCATTACAACAGTTATATTTATTAAACAATTTCTTTTTTTACTCTTACCACACTTAACATAAGTAATGTTAACTGCATGATAGTGTCATGTGGTGTAACAAAATGAAAAATGTCAAATAGGTCCGTAAAAAATTGTTTATTTGCACCTTCACAGGACGCATTACTGAGAAGCTGTTAAACATAGTCGCAATGGAACGAGCAAACCGCGACCGTGCATTAATGTTCAGCAAATGTGAAATGCCACAAAAAGCAATAACATCTAGGGTTACCTCGTCATTATAACATTGGACAATCTTACATAAACTTTCACAAATCGATTGACAAAACAAATTAGAAGTAAATTAATTCTTATCCTAAACACCAGACAAAAATCAGACCACCAAAAAACTCTTACTGGTGTTACAATCGTAGTGTACAATGTTTCAATCAATTTTTTTTATCGCCTGTACTGGAAGAGTTTATAATTCTATTACACAATAATAATATGAAAAAAAAAGAAAATTTTATTACATCTGGTAACACTTGGAAAGTAACGAGACAAAAGACAAAGGAGTAAATAATGAACAATAATTCCA
The DNA here is from genome assembly GCA_027563995.1 of Papilio gigon. Lineage (NCBI taxonomy): Eukaryota > Metazoa > Arthropoda > Insecta > Lepidoptera > Papilionidae > Papilio > Papilio gigon. The sequence continues at coordinate 2,419,955 of JAODUI010000008.1, read as the reverse complement.
TCACTAGTTAGCGCGAAAGAAACCGCGAAATATGTGTAAAAATGTCAAAGAGCTCTGACAAACTTTCTATAATTTAACATGGCAAATTGTTAGGCAGTAATAAAGGAGGTGTTTGACTAATTTAATTTCCTCGCTGAGTCTCGCTTCTCAATAATATTGTTAATTTATCATTGTCCCGAGGGTTGGGGCGTGAGGAATGTCGATACCCTGCAATGCGTACTTGATGATTGTTTTTGCACTTCGTCTCTATACTTTGTTCATTAATCATTTGGAAAAAGTTCAATTTAAACAGATAATTGTAGCTGTTTTTACAATACATATGAAGGTATTATTATACCTATTAGAAACCGTAAGAGGTTATTGATAACATTTTGCTAGAAAATGATTATGCTTACCTCGTAAAATGTGACCTTCGATAATATTTTAGAAATTACAATTGTAAAAACACGTATAGTTTTTCCTAACCATTTTTTTTTTTCGGAAAGTATATTATGTTTTACTAGCAAACCGCTATTTTGAAATAATTATTTAAAGCGCCATCTTATGACAAAATGAAACATCGTGGTTAATAATTAAATTTGATTGTCGCCATCTGTAGGCGAAATAGTTATACAGTTATAGTATAAAATATTTTAACTTTCACAGACTTTCACATGCTTTTGTCGCCTTTTTAACGAATTGTTTTATAGTTTGTTCGTGTTTGTACTTGTTTTAAAAAAATCTAACATTATAGGTCATCATTACATCGTGGCCTTACTAGTGTATAAATTCTCATTAGTTAATGTTTAAAATAAAAGCATAGAAGCAGTAATGTAGGTAATAGATCTCGTAGCAATGTATCACTCGGTGTAAACGGCGGCGGGCGGGCGCGGGGGAGCGGGGTGAGCGGCGGTCGGCGGGAGGGGGGGTCTTCATCAATCAGCCCGGAGCGATTACAGAGGCGTGTGCTCTAAGTTACAAAATGTTCGCGTTATTTAACTTATCGATAAATGAAATTCATTTGGATTTAAGAACCATTAGACGTACATTTTAATGTAATCGTTCGTTGTAGGTGTTTCTGAGAAAACCGACATACACAAAATCGCATTTACGTCAAAACTTCACTTCTACTGTTACATATTTGCATCCCTTACATTTTCTTTGATTTAACAAGGACAACAATATGCACCTTGAAATATCGGAGCAGTCGCAAGGTACTGTAAGATTTGATATCTAATTACAGCGCCATCTTTGTTTGTTAAAACGAAACTCAAGGTAGATTGCATAATGATAATGATAACAAATCGACAAATTGACAACTTCCTGCTCTTTGAAGTCGAATAAAAAAAGAAATTGATAATAGATCAAGACTAACGATAGTAAATGTTGTAATAGTGCTTAAATACTTGATTCATTTATTGTGGCTGTTGTAGCTTTTGCCTTGTAGTCGTCGGCAAGCAAGTCCGGTGCGCTGTTCGACAAGCGATTGATCTGCCGGCCGCATTAATTGTTGCTGTCTGAACCTAGCGCCCCCTGCCGCCGCCCCGCACCGCCGCCCCGCACCGCGACCTGCCTTCTACATTATATACTCTAGCTAAGATTTTGCATTATTGTTTAGACTTAAATAATCCTATCACACTTTTGTTGTTAATTCTGGCATAAAAAGTTTGTAAGTGTAGATTTATCGTATTAGATCTACACTTAGGGTTTCTTTTAGTGTACAATTATCGATTCCGAGTGTGGAAAAAAATTAAGGAATTTGAGCGGAATGTACGAAAATGTCAAATGTTTAAATTGATTATTGAAGATAGAACGTCTGTTAGATTGGGTAGAAGTTAATAAATATGTTTGATGTGAACATGATTGTTTAGTTGGGATGTTACTAAGGTTCGAGTCTGAATCCGAAAAGTCGGTTCTTCCGTTTGAATTTGCACTTTCGGTTCCGATAAATTTTATAGGAAGTTCTATCAGATATCGAAATGCGTCAAATTATCATTTAAGATAGAGACCCTATTTTTACCAAATATATTTATTGTTCGTCGTATGTAAAATAAGCAGAAATGATAAAGGTCTTTATAGAAAGCAAGGCTTTTATCTATAATAATGATAGAAAGATGAAGAGTTTGAAGGCTTTAATATCAGGAACTAGTTGATTTCCCTTTATCCGCTTCCGATTCCGATTCAGGTGCCGATTCCGATTCCGGTTCCGATTCATGTGTCGGTACCGGTCACAGTTCTGAATCCGTTTCCAATTCCGATTCCGAGAAACAAAATGTAAAATATTCGGTTCCGATTTCTATTCCGATAGTATACCTTTGTTAAATGTACATGAGATAGTGTTGAATTAACTTCGTGTACGTTTCACATTATCTGCTTGTTACATGCATTGGGCGAGCAGGAATTGATGCTGTAACCGTGTTTGTAACCGGACCTGCACTATATCGGCTTAGGGAAGGTGCCGACATGTAAGTGCCTCTTGTCTTACGTAATACTTACTAAAGCATTATAGTATTATCGTTAGTTATTTTATCGGACAATAACCACGACGCGAGTTCAATACTTTGTTAACGTTAATATGTAGAATTTTTTTTATTTATTTCAACACTTTCATCTCGGCCTTCCTGGATGTGCCTTATTTAACTGTTCTACAATATTGTTACAAAAAATTTGAATAGACTATTTATATATAAAAATTAATTCCAGCAAACAGCTAGCAGTTATAGATATTTTTTTTTACAATTAAAAAAAATCGAAAGGTCATAGATGTGTTTGTGGTGATATATTGAACTTGTTACTTCTTCATCATCAGTCCTCCAATTCAGAGCGTGGGCTTCGATTGCGATGATCTGTGCCACCACACAATGTATCTTAACTAAACATTATGACTGTGAAGGTTTAGATGGCTGTTTGGATGTTTGTTGGAAGTTACCTCCAAATCGAATAAATTAATAAAGATTATTGTCGAAGATGGTGCAAAGGATACTTGTATATTTTTTTTTAATCCGCACGCACGAAGTCGTTGGCAAAAGCTTTAAAAAAAATAGCTTAAGATTTAGGCTTAATCATTAATATTACGACATGTAAAAAAAAGTAATAATGTCCATGTTAAATAGTATTGATTGTTTATAAGAAATAATTAATTGAACGTCGTCATAACCGTTCCGTTATAAGTAAAAATCGCAACGCCGCACGCGATTATTTTATAGCTCGGAATAAAAACAATACAAACGAAACGGGCGGAGCGTAATAACTGAAATATCGGTTTGATATCGCGCGGTTTGATTCGCCGTGACGCCGCACGCCCCGGGGCGGAGCCACGGACCCGCAGGGGGGGCGCGCGGTGTTGCCAGCGTTCGCCATACCACCCCGTGCTAGCCGCGGCGACGCTCGTCTCTAAGCTGTCGCGTGTTATTTGTCGCGTGTGCCGTGCGCGTGTGCAACGTGTGAACGCGTGTGCCGCGTGCCCAGCCTGCTCTTTCGCCCGTGCACCACAGCCGCCAAGATTCGGGTGAAGAACCGCGATCCGGTGCCGGCGTACGCCATGGCCGACGCCGACCGTGATTCCGACCTTGGCGATGACAGCCCCGTGGTGAGTTTGTTTTCATCGCAATTACACCATATATAACATACAATTGAAACCAACCAAGACTTAAAAATCGATTTGTTTGTACATGAAACACAAGTACTAGCTCCTTTTTCAAATGTAAAACAGAATTAGATATGAATCTCATATTTTCAAGTCAGGAACTGCATGCTTACGTTTATTAGTGAATTAATCAATGAATATAAATTCTATAGAAGGTACTTATTCAATATTAATGTATCTTGTTATTCAAATACACTTATAATATGGTGTTTGACATTTCAATAACTATTCCTTTCGAATTATTTTGCCACTCTTATCTAAATGTACAATAAGACAATATGTCAACGGTGTTATTTAAAAACTTTTGCCGCAACGATTCCTAACCAGTTCATAATCGAATATATGATTGAATCCCTTACAGTTATAAATGCTTTACTTTTCAAAAGTGATAGCAAACGAATTAGATATTTACGTGGAGTTTTTGTTAGGTAAATAAGTCTTACTTCGATTTGGACCGTATTATTTTTATGTTTCGACCTCTCATTGATAATACGTTAAGCTATTGATACATTATTCGACAGATATAAAATAATTCAGGGATAATTTGGCATAAATTTACTATGACCATGTATTGAAATTACCGAACGTAGCTGAATTAGTTTTTGACCTCGTTAGTCTTGTTTGTTAAACGAAGCAAGGGGGGTGTCATTTTTTGTCTAATAATTATTGCTTCGTATGCCTGTCAGCGTGGACCTTACCTACTGATAAAAATCAGTTAGTGTGATGCGACTTATTTCTATTATCCCATCGTTTGCGCAACTTACTGCTACCCTTGCTAGGTACAAGGCAATATTCTGAAAGCGGAACACCGCAAAGGGCCGTGATTGTACATACGGGCAAAATGTAATTGTATTAATATTTTGCATATGTCCTATAGATGGCGTGTTTCATAGAAGCTTGACGTCTAATTGAGAGTCGATTTTGGATATTTCACTGAACTGAATTGACACAGAACTGTGTTCTCATGTTTTACAATATTTGTAGTTATTTTAAAAAGAACACAGATAAACTAAATCTACTAAAATGTTAGAAAGTGTGTACCTGACATTGGACCATTAGTTTTATTGCCTCCGCCTCCTAAAAATCTTACCTACGAATTCAATTGTTTCAATAATGCCATTGTTTTGTTACAACCTTTTTTGGGTTCACACAAAGTTGCTGGCTTATAAATTATTATTATTTACGTTTTATATTAACAAGCACATTTCACTAAAGACTTTTTATCTATGCGTTTAAAAATAAACGAACCTAGATTGAACTTTTCAAACAAATGTCTAGATAAATTGAATTGAATTCTGATTTGGATAAAAAAAAATTGGCAAACTAACATCGTATACCTAGAATCTATATTATTTATAACCATGTTAATTATTAGAATTGTTTTTATCATTTTATGGTCTTTTATAATCTGTCCATTAAAGTTTGAACGTGTCTTAAATGTAAATAAATGAACGCATCCTAAGCGTGTCTGGCGTGCAACATGTGCGGGGCGGCTTTGGCGACACTTTTAAAGAAATGGCGCCGATATGATTATTAATATAACAAAAATCGTCTTGGGTTCCATAACACGGTATGAAGGACGTCCCTTCCAACATCTGTGCGGGCTTAGGGCTATCGGACCGCCATTGTTTATTTAGCGGAACCATTTCTGTTGCTATTCATGATTTTAACAAAACAAAAAAAAAATCATAAACCGCGTTTCGATAAGCCGCCTTAATTTGTAATTCTAAGAATAATGTCTCGACAAAAAAGTTGTATGTTTTTCTTGCTAATACATGTTTCTATAGTTCTGTGTATAGAAGTAAAATTTTTTACCCGATTCCTGGCAATCATGTTTCGATGCGGCCTCGTTGCACATTAAGTGACAATCTGCAAGATTGGTACTGTATCTGTCAGCGCAGGCTTACCGAAATGTACTTGTTAATAAGTTATTTCTGGCTAAAAATTTTAATGATCCATCGTCTCTGAGGACTTCATTTACCTGTATAAGACGTCGTTAGCAATCTATTTCGGTCTAGACGGATTTAATGTTAGCGTTTGAGTATATCATTTATTCAGCGGCGCGTCCACCGGCGACATCTCACGGGAGGTATACGCACAATTTATTATCCCCACTAGCATAGGCCACGAATTAATTAATCAAACTCCCGTCACTCAGTGCACAATCACTAAACTTAGCCCGAGCCCCGGAGGTGGCCGCTTCCCTTTCCTGTCCTGTCGACGCGACATTTCATTAATTGAAATAATTGGCGACTCGCACGAAATTATTTCTTCAGTCCGCCGACGTAACTTTTCAACGGCTCACACCTTGCTGGCATTTAATAATTTTAAATTAAGAAAAAAAATTGTCATTTCAATGTTTCTTCATAATTCGTTCCAAATTTAAAATATTTTGACACTGATGTTTGTTTGGGTAAAGAATGTTTTTTTTTTAAATGGAAAGGCATTGATATCCAAAACATTCGGCCATTACCGTGTTATCTGTTTTTAAAGGGGTGTGACGTGTAGTGTCAGAAATTTGGGCAGGTGTCGCACCCGCTAGCTACCTGGTCGCGTGCCGCCGCCACCGCCAATGCCACTGCCTACTGAAGAAGTTTAACCTTTTACTAACATTAATATGATGTAACCGATTATTAAGTTTCCTTTATACTTGTGCAAGTCAATACATGCAGTAAAGGTAATTTTAAAATATGTATGATTAATATAACGGAAATATTTATTTTAAAGTAAAATAATGTCAATCGTTTAACGGGGAATTCATAAAAGATTTTTTCAAAATCTACAAATAACGTCAGCAAATTATCTGCTTAATTGGATCTTATACAGGGTTTTATATTTATATAAGTGTTATAAAATTGTATTAATATTTTTCATTCTATCAAACGGATTGTGGCTCCGTTTATTTGAGTTAACATCACGTTCCATTGTCGAAGCTATAATTTGCATACAAATAAAATGGCTGACTCGACAAAAGCGCCTTTGTCACCGATCTTTACACAGGAATCGAGCCCGATCTTTTATCTCGTCATTTATATTCAATATATCTGTCGTAAATAATCGTATTGACATTCAATATTTATAAAGGAAGGTTGCGTGGGTTCAGTGACGCAGGCGCAGCGGCACTTCTCAACCTCACTGTACTTACACAAATTAACTTCGATATTCGTACATCGTTCTACATAAGGAAGGAATTGATATTATTGAATTGTAACAAAATTAGTAAAGGGAGAGAACAATATAATACTGTTAACATGGGATTTTACTTAGATTTATTTTTAATAACTGAGTCATCGTCAGCTTAAATTCCCAAAGTTTAGCTTAACTGTCAAAATATAGAATAAGCTGTAAGTGATGGATGATGCGTCTTCACATCCGCTACAAGGGTTACGTTAAATAGCTTGATTAGCGCATTGTCGTGTTATTTGGCAGCAGCTTAATTTTACATCTGTGTACAATGACATTGTTGCGAGACTGACGTGGTAGTGTTTTCTCGATTTTTTTCCTTGATCCATATTTTGGAGACAGCAAGGTTTGCGATCATCAGCATTATCAGTGTTTCGCGACTATATCTTTAAGTATGTCTTCTTGTGTATCTACTTGAGTGTAGTCGGTTCGTGTTCTTCTCTGAACAGTCATTACTCTATCATTTGTAGTTTTTTCTTTTAAATACTAATAGATTTTTGTTAATTTACTAATATTTCTTGTAGCCACTCCTTTAGCTTGAAAAAGATTATGTTGGGATATGGTTCACGACATTAGTCGAATGGTGGGATTCGTATCCTCGACCGGTAGATCAGTAGTCCGTATTATTAACCATTAGGCAAGATGTGAGTAAGATGACGTCATAGTGTAGTACTGGTACGAGCTATGAAGTTAGTATTGTGCAAGAATTAAAAGAGATTATATTTTTGGACTGTGGACTTAGAGCGGGTGGGAAGTCGTTGGTTGCGGAAGGAGGACCGCATACTGTGGATGGCATTGGGGAAGGCCTGTTCACAACAGTGTGCATCTGATTACCTTTAACAGTGTATCAATGCTTAGTATACACGTGTACGGGAAAGGGGTTGGTTGTTATAGACAAATGCTATTGGGTATTACTGTTGGTGTGGTTGGTTGGTTGCGTAAATAACGGAGAAAATTCTTATTTTTATACATTTAATTTTATAATTAACACAAGGACATTTACATCTTGCTGGACGTTACGAGAGAGACAGAGAAAGAGCGAGAGCGAGACAGTAGACGTTTTGTACCACAGACAATGTAATTTACAGTTTAGAAATTTAGTATAACATGACAATTACCTAGCGGTATAAGATTGTAATTTCATCGATAGCAGAAGCACTAGCATTGTATTGTTTATTGTTTCTTGATAATGAAACTCAAATGACTAATACATCGATGCAAATATTAGTCACTAAATATTGCTAAGAAAGATGAGATGTACAATAAAATCACCTGTACAATTCTATTTGTGAATAACCGTTTTTTGTCATATCTATTTATAGATTATTATATACTAAGAAAAACGTAATTTAATAATCATTATTTCAATTTTCTTTCATTACTTAGTATATTTGTTACGTCACATATACAATATTAAACCCCAAAATAAGTTGAATATCGATATATGCAAATATGTTTTATTTCTAATTTTAGTTTCAATGCCACCTATGTATGTAAAGTAAAAACATCTGGTATTTAAAAAAAATAATTGTGTTGTAGTGTTGAACGTTAGGTGTAAATACCGAATAAAAACAATCTGAATATTATTTATTTTATCATTGTTTTTTTTGATTCAATACAAGTTTTCATGATATTGGCTAGGATGTCTGGACGCTTTGTTATAATAATATTTTTTTTATGTGTATTCCAAAGAAATATGAAAGTCCAAGAAACGTTCTAGAAAGGTCTTAACACAAGGTGAAGTACGACGCGTATATAAGTGTATTCATTTCAAGACATTTCAATAAGTCGTTAAATTTGAATAAAATGTGTTCAGATCTAGCCGCTCTATTATTTTATAACAGACACAAAATGGCGGGTAATTGTGGGCATGCAAATATGGCGGCGGCGTCGCTAATGACAAGGAAATGGAATTACATAAATGTATTAATTTGTACGTAGCCTGGCTTGGCCTGGTTTCAGGCGAGTGTCTCCTCGGATGTTATGAAGTAATTATAGTATATAAGCAGATATCTTAAGGTAACCCAACCCTGTGTACTGTATGGGTTCGTGCGGGATTTAAATGCTAATGATGCGTCGGCCATCCGCAAGATGGACCGATGATTTCAAGTTGGAGAGTGTATCCTGGATGTGTGGCCGACGATCACTGTGGCGAATGCGGGAAACCTGCACCCATCAGTGGGTGGGTCATGTCTTGTGTTTATATGTGGACTAGTTATGCTTTTGTTTTAAATTTGAATTATTGTGTAACTGCTCACCAAAGAAACCGTTAACCAACATAATTTTTTCCTGTTAATCAACAATATTAATACGAATGCGATATTAACCAATAGGGAAGGTATTAACGAATAAATTGTTACCATTTGATGCGGGTACCCGCGGCGCCGGCTCGCAACTAAAACTATTCGCCTGCATACAACGAAATGTAACCAAGTCTCTAATCAAACTAAAATAAACTTTAATTGATAGCAATTAAGTTGGTATTCGTTAGATTGGATCATTTGTACGGAATTTTATAATTATAATACGATTGTATAATTTAATAGTTTATAGAAAAATGTCGTGAACGATAAGGCTTGCTTAGAATTGCTACGGGTAGTCGGTAGGTCACGTGTTCGCGTCGCACACGTCGACAGTACCCGATTAACGAATTAATTTGATCGAATCGATTACTTGGAACTCATGGAATTGCGTACTATTATTTTAGTTTAATATTTCATAAATTTACTTACTTATTTTACCAAGCAATAAAATTAATAGGTAGGTAATAAAATAAACAATATTAATTGTGCCTACCTAATTTGGTTACTACTAGAAACTTTGTCATTAGTTAAGAAAAAGGGCATTAAATTTTTTCTCTCATGATTGTATATAAATGTATATTACTAATGTATGTATAGAATAATCTTATAATAGCACAATATAAATGACGATTAGTATAATCAGAGACGCTCTTCCAACAATCAACAAACACACATGTAGGATAATCAATTCAAGTAAGCCGCAACTCCGGGCAGCAACGGCCTTTACAGGCCACGACCAATTTAACAAACATATGCTTAACATAGGTACCACCGACAGTCCCTGTGCAGAGTCTGTATAGAGGAAGAGGAGACGTCGTCCCACGTTATACAGCACTGCCCAGCAGTGAACGAATACAGGGTTCGGCATCTCGGCTCGCCGAGATCACTCTCCGAGATCTTTTCGTTTCTTCGGAGAGCTGGGGTGGCTGGATTAATCCATGGCGTGCCCTCACGCAAAATACGCACTAGTCGTGGAGTTGCGGAAAATATAGACCCCAACTTATAACTAATTAACTGCTACAATCTAGTTCAATCATAATTAAAATAAAATTACAATTGTACAAATTTGAAAACGGAACCATCAAAACAATGTAACATAGTTACTGGTTGTGTTTGTTCAGTGAAACGTTTTAATAGAGGGCAATCTCACGGATGTAACAGGCAATTCCGACGGCGGCCAGATTGATGGTAAGTAACGGTAATGAGATGGTCGAATGTGTTTGTTTACGTTACCACTTACCACCGCACCGCGACCGCTGGTAACTCCGTCGTAAATATTGTAACAAGTGAAAATATCAGAATTACATGATTTTTTATACTACAATAATATTTAAACAATTATGTAAATTATTATTTAAATATACTTCTTAATAAAATATTCTTATTCTGTTTAAAAATAACGATTTACTCAAACTTTTCCTTTCAAGTCTTAGAAAATTAATAATTTTGACATAGATGTTGTCCTCTAAGAATTAAAAAAAAAAACATTGTAACATATACACTAATTCAGGCTGTCATCTAAGTGCTAAATTTCATCTAGATCTGATAAACTGTTTTAGAATTACTTACTATTAATCACACATCACAACTTTCGCATTTGTGACATTGTTAAATATCATTGTCATCTCCAGCCCTTGTCAGAACACTGCTGGACCTCTTTCCTAATGCCTGCTACAGTATGTGGTTCTCCTTCCACATCCAACACCTTTCCGCTATCATATGAATCAATGAAATAAAATCACATAAAAATACAACATTTCAAAAACAAGCTTTTCTTATCACACTCAAGACGAATTAAACGAACCCAAACTCGATGAAGTTGCGTCGTTTAATTACAAAGTTCCAATGGCCATTTTCCACCTCCATCATCAGATCAGCTCTATATCATAATAATATTGCATTGTCATGTAATTTATACATGCGTGCAAATTTTCAATTCAATCAGAAACTGGGAAGCAGATCAAATTTAACTTGCACGATTTGATTGCAGACACGGTGAAGGTAAATAAAAGCTTGTAAAAATCTTTAAACTCTTCAATAAATAAATCATTAATCTCATATGAACAAGTAATATTAAGTTTGTTGTGTAATCGATTTCTAAATCGATGTCGCGTCGACTCGAACATAACTAAATATTATTTCAATCAAACGGCACAGATGTTAGTACAAATGGACAAATAGCAAACAATGTGTGTAGTTATGTAAGCCGACACCGGTATCACTGCCGCACTGCTACGTCTTCGCGAAGTCATAGGAACATTATAATCGCGTTCCGATATTCCGATCGGCGCAGGACTGCCCTTAATTAAACACGACTTACCACTCACCCTTAAGGGGTCTTAAACCCCTTTTCCACTAGTGCGTACGACTGTTATCCTTATTTCCATTGTTCCCAAAACACTAGTTGAATAAGAATTTACTTCCTTATTCCACCAGAAGCGTCTCAATCCGCAAGTATTGTATAGAAGCGGGGATCGCGTCAGTAGTGCCCGGCTGATCCAAGTGGAAATTGGATGTAACCGCTTCAGCTTACGTTCCGTTATATACATATGCAATCATATTTAAGTATAGTAATGATCGTCTATTGTTTATTTTTATTATCGATCGATTATTTATCTGTATGCTTCACCACATTAACTTTGTCAAATTTTTCGTTTATCTGTTCCCGCTATCTTTGAAAAGGTGTAGCAAGTTTTCGCTTCTCTTATTGATATATGGATTATAATAATTGTGTACATTTTATTGCAATTATTAGAGCGATATTGTATGCGAAAATATAATTGAGGAGTTTAAGAAGATTGCATACCGATACTTTAACAAGCATCATAATGAAGTGCGTTACAAGAAAAACTATTTTGAGCAGACCAAATTTCCTACGAATTAATACCCTCACAAACATATTACATTAGAAAAAAAAGTTCATGCGTTAATCAATGACATATTTTCCCACTTTCAGTATTATTAAATACTATAATAACAATGATTTGAATAGGTTACATAGAATTGTCGGCGAGTTATATTATTGTAGTGTGCGTCAACATAACCTCAAAATGTTTATTGTCTATTGTTTCTTGATTGTCGAAAGTAAATCAGTAGCGAAAGTATAAAAGATAAGCTGATTAAGAAGCGAAGGCGCAGACCATAAACACGTATAATCCTCTGATATCAATGTAAGTACGTACAGTCTACTTCAGACTATCAAGTTCCCGCCAATCGATAAGGGTGACTGTCTTATTCGTGACCGGAGTCTTGCATAACGATATTGTACTCAAGTGTCCGATATTTCATAGTAACTTATTAATTTCTTTAAAAAATATTGTATATTCATTTGTTTAAAACGAAACTTAAAATGGGGGGATTAAAAGAAATGTACAGCCAGTCATTGTAAGAGTAAGAACTAAAAAGATATACGGAGATTTGTGATTGTTTATGTTTTAAAATGATGTAGGTACATCACCATTAGTAAAGAACGCTAATGGCTTCTTACAGGCTTGATCGTTCCTCGGAAAACAATAAATGGCGGGCGGCGATTAGTGCTTCACGATCAGCTCCATCTGGTGGGCGGGGGAAGCATGATTGATACGCAGAGTGCAGCCGCTATGCGAACCGGGCGGTCGTGTGCACGATCGCTGACTATTATTAATTCAATATTATTGCTAATTCGAATTAAATTACATATAGCAGATACTTGTCTTTCTTTAGAAAGTCACTTGATATATGTAATCCAAACTTGCGAAGAAATGCCAAATGTTTTTTTTTTCATATTATTAAATAGATTAGGTCGTCGTATTTACAAAGAATTCTTAACAGAAGTGCTTCATGATCAGATTTTCTTATAAAGAAGCCAGTCAGCTATCAATCGCTCGCCGAACACTAATCCAGTTAAACTAAGTTTTCATATTACTTCTTGGAATTCAATATCAATCATTATATCTATATTTAAATTCATTGGTAATAAGAAATTATATTTAAATTTCATTTGATATAAAGGTGTGTTTTTAATAAGTATGCGTCAGTCTTATAAAGGTTAAACTGTTTAGATAGTTTTATGATTTCATATCTATGTATAATTTTACATATTAATTATGCTTGACAACTGTAATTTTAGTAACTACTAAACGTTCAAAACCTGTATATTTACAATAGTCAAAAGATGTGTCTCAATTGTTTTTTTTTTCCAATAATTGCTATACGATAGTCGTTCACCTTGCTTTCTCTCCATTCCCTGCGAGCTCGCGTTTAATGATGCTACTTCATTACTTTCAATCATCAACTTATTAAGTACTTATTATGATGCAAGTATTTGAATAGTGATAAGAACTTCCATATCATCGTTTGTATAAAGGTTGTCTCGATTGGTGAAACACCACGACAATCCAGAAGACAGGTGTCGAGTGGAAGTAATTCCGCATAGTCTTATAAATGTACTAGAGGACACTATTTAGTTTTCGTCCTCTTCCTTCTCCCATCTTTTAAGGAACGGATGGAAGGGTAAAACATACTGAGCAGGGAAGAGACGCTAATGTAGGGAAATTTTCTTCTTTCTGTGCTATAACCTTTGTTTATGTTAATTCACAAAAATCTGCTAACAAATATTTTAATGCAACAAAACGGTTATAGAACTTGAGATATTAAGGAAATCCTATGTCCAGCAGTGGCTAGACAAAGGCTGATGATTGATGACATTTCGGCAAAATGTCCTGGAATCAAATTTCTGTGTTATAAACTAACTAACTAGAGTGGCGCAGCGTCGCGAAGCGTGTCTTGGCCTCCGACAACAAACGTCTCCAACCAACTCGATCTCGCGCCATCGCGACCCAGTCTTGGAAGAGAAATTTCTGTATTTTAGTAGTATTAATTGTATTTATCAGTATAAAGTTAAATTGTCAAGTTTTGATGTAATGAATAGATAGTATGAACATTTGCGAGGCTTCCCGACTTGAGACCGCGACCGAAATATGATAGCGGCGCATCGATTTTATGACAAGTCAACGGATTTCTTTATATGTCACTTGTACTATGATATACATGTCATATAAGCATCAATGTTTGTTTATATGTCGCCTTTGCTTTCCTAAACTTTGGTTCTACTAGTAATGCAGATGTCCATGGGCGTCGATTGTCACCTATTGATAGCCGACTCGTTTGTCCGCTTCTCTTATAAACAGTTGATCTCACTGAAATGTTTAAGGTAAATGTAGAATATAGTTCGAAAGAGCACGTAGGGTAGTCATTATTAATCAAATACAGCGCGGACGGATTCGCGAGCGACTGGAATTTTTTATTGTCAATTTTTTTTTAATTTGCCATGTACGATTTCCTTGGTATTACAACTATCTTGTAGTGTTTTAGTTAACCTTAGCAATTTAATGTTCGGCATTGATTAGTATGACTGTAATTATGTATCGATTTATTGGTCGTAAAAGGCATGTTTACGATTAAACGTTACTTCGCTAACTTTTCTTGTGCAATAAACGTTATAAATGACGTTACGATGCAAAACATTAAATGACATATTCATGTTAAGATACACTATGAGTTCTATGACAACGTTAACTTCTAGCACGTAGACCTACGTCCAGCAGTGGGCAGACAGAGGCTGATGTTGATGACAGGACGTACTAAGACAGCCCTGTATCATTCTTCTTGCTATAAATGGTCATATAGTAACTTCAAACTTTACTATAAAGATTTAGAAAGAAAAAAAAAACGATATGTGAATAATCGTATATGCTACAATTTTTACACATTTGTTAGTATACTTTTCGCCCGATAGGGGCGCTGTACAAATAACTTACGAATACGATTTCGATGCGAGACTTTCTAAGAAATTTTGTTGCTATGTCCACAGTTAACTAAAATCTGTTTAATGTGAAGTTCTAAGTAAAAAAAAATGTTGTTCGTAGCTATTGATGTAAGATGTAAGATAATTACATCTGTCCCAATATCCTCCAATAAAGGCTGTGCCGCATAAACAACGTAAAACAGCACCTTTTTGCGCATCAAATTAGCCCCTTAATTATTTACTAGCAGTAAAACTCCATGTTAACCCAGCGTAATGTAAAATGACCTGCCCCATCCCCTTCATTACCAAATAAAACAGACCACTCAGAGGAAGAATGGAAGTGGTCGAGGGATCAAAATACGGTGGTCATTTTTCGGCACTAAAGCGCTGGGAAGAAATAAAACTGTTGTACAACTGTCCGTCAGAGCAGGTGTATTTCTCCTTGAGGTAACCAAATTAAGAATTTGCTGTACATTCTTTATATAATAGTTCATTTATTCCTCATTTGTACATACATTCGTTTACTAATATTTCTTTTACTATACCAATTAAGCTCTGGGCTCGTGCTACGAAACGCTACCATAATGTTTACCACAATAGTTGAATAATTGGATTCGAACTCACGATCTAGTGTACGGAAATCCGTACCCTTAACTATTAGGCTATTGGCGACAATTAGGCGATTAATTCTATGTTTATTACATTGTTAATCGAATAAAATTTATGCGTAAAGATAATTAAAAGTTCTAATAAAAAATACTATGTTATATACAAAGTGTGAGAGTTATATGATATATAAAAAACTACGGCAAAGTTGAATGAGTTATCGTAGCTTACGTGTAGATATCAAGCTATTATATGGTACTGTTTGCTGAGGCAGAGTGTCGGCGTGCTGCGACCCGCACTGTTTGCACACAACACAAAGGCGCCGCTTAAATCGCCAAATTGTGTACTGTTCGAATTAGAATTTTATTATTGCTTATGTCCAGCAGTGGGACATGACTGGTGATGACTTATCTTATGTGTTTGAAAGGGAAGTGGATTTGGCGGATTATTTTTTTTTTTTATATCAGCAGATTTTTGTTAACTTGCTAACATTTCTTTTAGCACTCCAACTAAGCTCTAGGCTTTTGACAAAAGTCGAATGGCGGGATTTAAACTCTCGACCACGTGATCGGAAATCCGTACCCTTAACCATTAGGCTATTGGCGCTTGTACATGAAAGCCACCGAAAGGAAGATATTCTCTGTCTATACGTAACCCATTCTATCGATTAAAAGTATATAATGCATTTAAATGAGGAACTGTATGGGACCGGTTACTTCGCTATTTTTGCGAATTAAAGTGGTTGTGTGCTTGTGTGACATCTTGTACTATATGAAGAATAAAACATATTAGAATTGATGCTGTTAAAAACTTGTATTTTTTATGTGTTTGAGAGAAACAAAGTAAAGAATGTTGTGCCTACGAACACAGTTTTATATGTTGACAAGGTATATATAATATATAATGAACTAAAAAAACTTTTATAATATGTCATTATTATTAAACTTATCTGTTTAACTTCTGTCTTAAAGCGCCAATAGCCTAATGGTTAAGGATTCGGACTACCGATCTAGCGGTCGTTGGTTCGAATCCTGCCATTCGACTATTGTCTATATATAAAGCTTACCAGGAATGGTTACAAGCAATATTAGTAAATTAACAAAAATGTACTAATATATCACAAAAAAAACTCAGCGGTGTTTCCAAACGCCTTGAAGAAGAGAGCGTTAACATCCCTTAAATACCGTCAGCGTATCAACGACTCTTTTGTTCTTGCTGATGTCCACGGGCGTTTGCCCCAATTCTCGGATTAAAAAAAAAACTTAGGAAATTATAAAGCAGTTATAATTAGAATAAAATTTGTTTTCTAATGACAGTATTATATTTGAAGTAACTTTTGAGTTAAACAAAAAGAATTGACTATTAAATTGTTTGTCGGTAATTTGCATTGTTAACAATTTTTTATTCAAATCTTGTTCGGTTTCAAATAGAACGAACGACATGTTTTGATCATTGTATTATTTACGAAGTCATGAAAAAATTGTTTTTGATTTTTGCTATCGCCGGCCTATGGTTATGGATTAAAATAAATACTTTATGTCGCCGAATTCAAGTACGGACTTACTTTATTTTATTAAATTGGTATTGTTTTCGTTGCGTTTAATTAATCTAATTTACTTATATGTACCATTTAAAATAATTAATTTATATGTTATATCATCATCATCAGCTCACTATACGTCCACCGAGGAGCTCCAGAGCCTACCCTATTATTAGGGGTGACTAGGCCATAGTCAACCACGCTGGTCCAGGTCGGGTTGGGTTATTAATATGTATTTATATTTTATTATGTATTTGTATACACCTCAGTTTTATTTTTGTAATTAGATGTTGAAAAAAAAATTCAAGTACTAAGAAGGGTAAGTTACCGCACACGCTCGGCGGGGGAGGTAGCGGTACTGTTTGTTGTATCTAGGGTAGTCAGTACCGTTATTTTCCTACACACAATGACATTTTAAGTCAAATCATAAAGGACCCAAAATTGTAATTTAACAAAAACATTATAAAATTTGATGATTTACAAAAATAGATTACTTCAAAGAATGGTAGAAATTGAAATGTATCTTTAACTTCTTGTCATTGTTTTTTTTTAATTCTATTAAAAATAAGAAAGTGATTGTACCGTATTAAAGTCCCCAAAGTCTTCATGAAAATGTGTTGCTATCATCAGAATGGTACTTAAAAAACTTTATTTTTTCATAAGAAGGTAACTCTGTAATAACATTTACACGTTCCCTCCCTTTTTCATTGCGTCTACTTATAATGTTCAGTGATGTCCTACCCTCTTTATTAAGTTATTTATAAACATATCATTGCAAGTGTGCTCAGCGGCGCGTGCGCACGCGGCTCCCCCTCTCTTGTTCTCTACTTACATGTACATACTCCGACCCCACTCACAATAAGTACCATAATAAAAACTCTTTTGATACTACTTGATGGTTTATAATCGGGATACGGTTTGATTGATTAAGTTGTAGACGACTGGCAGAAAAGAAAAAAACATTTTATATTTCGTTTGTGATATTGGTATTTTTAATAATAAGTAATTATTACTATAAATAGTTAGTAGTAATTAATATTTTAATTATAAGTAACCTATTTGTAGTAACCCACGATGGTGTGTGGTGATGTAACAAATAAAAAAATAAACTATGGCCTACGTTCAGCAGTGGACCTCAGGCTGATAATTATAATGATGGATAACCACGGCTCCACCCGGAACATCTAAAAAAATTGTCAACATATGATCAAGAGAAATCCCCAAGGTAAAAACATACTTGACATTCAAGGCTTGCAATGTTAGTTAGTGAAACTGCGAACTCAAATGATGGTCTTAACACGTTCGCCGCGACATCAATTGTTGCGTACTTTGCGTCTCTGCTGTACGAGGTATTATCGACCCGCTCCGTGACTAGATGTTAATGCGACCCGCGGACAATTACACTCACATTCTATAACAAAGTTATATACCCTTCGCACCATAGAGAAGCACACGTTTCACCTTGCTGCGATACAGGGAAGTGGCATTAGGGATGATTAAGACCTCGTTTTGCAGCGAACGTGTCAAATGTAAGCTTCAAAACGACTAAAATGTTGTGTAGTTTATAATTAAAAAAAAATGTCATGTAATTTTTTTCGACAGAACAAAATGTAACCTCTACGTTATCGATTTTACTGAGATATTGTTAAAATGCATAATTATTTTGTCGACACAAAGCAGTGGAATAGAAAACGGTACTTTACCAAATAAATGTCACATTTACCGCAGACGTCGTCAGGAGAGAATACTGTAAGTGGACACATTAAATATAATTAATTAAGTCAGTATAATAAAGCGCATTATGAATGAAAATAAAAGGCTTTTGAGTTTTGAAACGTTTCTTTTGTAGAACCATTTAGAGCGGCGCTAGTGATGTGGCGCATGCGGTATAAAGTTTTTATATATCATTCAATCATCGTTATTGTACGAACGCCTCATTCATTCACCATTCATTACTAACATTAAAAATGAAGACCAGTAAACTATTTTAGTAACGATTATTTAACTTTTAAAAAATCTATTTTTTTCTTCTTTCCCCTATGTGCCGAATTTTAAGTACATAGTTATGTTTAATATATAAACAGTGTTCGGTAACAATATAAATAAATAAATGTGAAAATTTATAACTGACGTAAATGGCAACACTAAGTTGCAACGTTACCCCGATCATTTCAAAATGGCGTCGTCGCTTGCGATGTCATTATCAACATTAAGTCTAGTTATCGTGCGACCTGCCCGCTATCCTCTAATTACGAACCGCTCCACCCCTCTCCAAGTCAATAATATCGCATATTATAAACTGGAAACGCAATGTTGATGTTAAGGCTACATGAGGCGTTAAACACAGGAAATAAACTATTTAGTCGCTCATGATTGCTTCGACAAATACCCGCCGCGTGCAAGCGTCTTATACCGAAGTAGATATACTGAACTGCAATTACAATGACACAATTATAACACGTTGTTAACGTTTATTGTAAAAATTTAAATATCAATAACATACGAATACAATGTAACGTTGTAAAACAAGGTCCAATCATCGTAGTTTACCGAGACGCGAAATGGAAATCGTCATATTTACAGACTATAAAAGTAAAAAAAAATAATCGCAATTTAAAAATAACCGTTAGCAAATGTTACCTCGTGCTATAATATTGTATGAGTATCTTGTATGAGTAACATCAATTTAAATTAGCTGTTGCGTTGCCGCAGATTATATCAATAAGCTGGCTGGCAGGATGCTAGCGTGAGCCGCACAGCCTCCCGCGCCGCGATGCTGATCAATATAATTAGAGCAATTTGTAATCAAATCGACCGCTATTAAACGGTAGTCGTATAATCCGTTTTGATGTCAAATTACATTTTTTTAGTATTCAGTGCACACTTTGGTAACCCTTAATTGACTGGTCATAATAGCATACGCTGAGAAAGGTTACATGATTTACTGTGTTAAAACAAATTTATGATGTTGAATAACATTTTAAGAAACTCGGTTTTCTTTTGTTTTTTGCATGTCACGACTACACTAAATATGGACTTTAATTTGAACGTTTCCCACGATGAAATTGTCATTGGTATTATATTATTAAGATTGTTAAAATATGAAGTGAAATAACTCTTTTGAATTTATAATTTTTAATATTAAATTACATAGTATTTGTAGATACGTCGGTGGAATCAGAAAGGTATCATCACGTCTATCCATTGCGTTATTCCAAGAATCGAGATCGTTTATCCTGAACGCAGCGCAGTGGCGTGCCATAGAGTAAGCGGCAAGGAGCGCGGCGGCGTGCTGCCACAGACTATACGCGTGAGAATCGAACGAGAATCGAGATATCGTAATGCTCTGATTGACGGCCGATCGCTTTTTGCACAGATAAACATTCGCGCCGGTTTATTTTTGCAGCGAAATGTCTGATATAAAAATTGATTTTATTCAAGTATTTTATTGACTTCAGATGATCTACGCTCATCTCTTGCGTCTCTAAAACAAAAAAAACGCTTGAAACACTTTTAAATAGCGATTTTCAAACTGAAAATTATTGCTAATTGCAATTAGCTAAGCTGTTTTTTTCACTTATTTTGGAAATAAGACAATGATCAAGCCAGTAACAGTATATTGATAAAATATCACAGTTTTACCAAACTTACCGCTTTTATCTCATCATTTTAGTTTGTTTCGCATTGAAGCAGTGCCTCCAATCACTGATTACATTTTCGTGTTCATTAAATATAATTAAACCAGCATTTCTTTTGCTATTGATGACTAAAAATATGTTCCATATCAAAGTATTTCCCACGATTCATTTAATCGGGCTCAATCGAGCGGTTGCAGTGAGCGGGTCGTGGCGGCTCTGACAGCCGGCAATTTGGAGTCGCGATCTCCGCTACTGTTCCCCGGAGGCCGTGATTTAGACACGCGAGGGGACTTCGCCACTAAATCCAAGGAAGCTCCTTATTAACGTCCAATTTACAAAGAAGTGTAGGCAGTCGATTAAATCACTATAACTGGATGCAATTTGGATATTATCTTAAAATTTGTTTTAACAAAAACTGCAACATTATTATGATTCTTGGTAACATATTTTATTAGGTTAGTTTTAACATTGATTACCATCATGCACTCAGTTGCTGTTTTTCAATTTCCCGACTGTTTGTAAATGTATTATGGATTTAGAGTCGAATTTGTTTCGGCCGGTATACAATTTTCTAAGCACGCTAGTACGCTAAATTGATCTGCTGATATCCACGAACGCATCACGAAAAGTCACTGACGCGGAATTCGGCCGCAGGGTGGCGTGTCGGCATGCGAATTTCGGAAATCGATACCCAGCGGGAATCGATTCAATGATTTTGACATCAATTTTCTATATTAATTTTAAATCGAAGGATTGTTTTATGTGTATTTTATTGTTAGAGATTTGTAGTAAAATTCAATTTTAACGAGCATTATATTTTATTTACTAACTTCAAAATTTAATTTACTTTATACTTTCATTTTAAATTGTATTTTGTAAATAAAATTTAAGGGAAATCCTTGACTCTTAAATACAGGGGAACAATGAATTGAACATTTTAGCGTACACTAAAGATTTTTGTTATTTCATTTTTCATTTTCCATTGAAATTAAGCTATAATAAATTATCAACTATTTAATTTCCTTAGTACAATGAAATTGATGATTTCACAGTATTTTTTAGAAATCCATTGTAATAAATAGTATGCTAATAAATGTTAGGTTAATTATATTTCATATACGTAGAGCATTCTGCGCTCCGTCACGTTTCAATCATGTTTAATGAAAATATTGACTTTTGTTGTTACAGCGATGCTTATAAGGAAAATTGTTACGGTCATATTTGTTTATTCCTTTGCTAATGTACAGTCGTTTAATATTAAACATATCAGCTATATGCAAATAGAGATTTTATTATAACTGTATTATATTGTTGAGAAATTACTATCGACATAAAGCGTGTATATAAAACTACATAATAATGGCCATTGACTATTAATTAACTAAGTGAGACGGTGAATATAATTTTAAGTCTATCTTGTATGTTTAAATTTGTTCAACAATTACGTGAATAAATTTGAGCAAAATATAAAAATAAAAAACAATACCAAATACCAATTTTTCCAAAACGTAAATTAATAATCCATTGCCAAGTGGCAGTCGATGAGGGAGCCCTACGTTCAGCAATGGACTGCATTAGGCTGATGATGATGATAAAATTAATAATACTGTATAAGATGACATTACATTATGATTACGTAAGTCATCGTCTTAATAATTACTTAAATCTTCTCTGAATGTGTATTATCCATATATGACATGTGTGGTACGAATGAATGTAAATTTTTTAACCAGTTAGAGTGAATGCTAAGAAGTACATGAAGCCATTTTTAATCAGAAGTACAAAAATAAAATTGTTTGAATACCTAACACTGTCCGGTCATTTGTTCACACTAAATATGCACTAAAACACTTTTGTAGTGATCATTAAACTAACCCTGACTATCAATAAGTTACTTAAATTTAAATGTATTATTTATATCTCGACGTATAATATTTTTATTCCCATCAAGAGACGTTAACAAAGATTCATAAATTATTTTCGATTGTATGGAGACAGGGAGCGTGGCGCGAGCTCCCGCCTAAATAATATTTAAATTTAGAACGGCGAAGGGATGGGACATGTGTGTCGTAACGCGTTTGGCGAAATGTGATTACAGTCGGTAATTAACGAGCTGCTATTTATGTCGGCGCACGACAATTTAAATATTTTCATTTCGAACACCGGCCATCTAATGAGCTACAGATAATGTAACACGGTAAATAAGTTCAAACGAACGTATCTAATTAATTTTTCAATACAAATGATAAATAGACAAAGTAATTGAACCAAGAAAACAAAAGCGAGACGATAAAAAGTGGCATTTAGGCGGATAAGTTTTCACAGTTATATAATTTCTTGTTACTAAAAATGTAAACAGATTCTTGTTAATTTAATAATATTTTTTGTACGATTTCAACTATATTCTATTTTTCTGCTAGAATTAATTTTACGACAATTGTCGAATGGCGGGTTAGATCTTTGTCCGTGTCATCGGGAATTCGTACTCTCAACTATTAGACGATTGACGCTTCACCAAAACATTTACAATACAAAATGACATTTCGAAACTCGACTCTCGATTAGACTTGAACTATTAAAACGTTCGTCAAACATTTCACTATACTACTTATAAAACGGCTTAACTTACGTGTAAATCGGTGTCGGTACCGACTAGTTTCGAACCCATCAATGCTCTTCTTCAGGGTGAGTGGGATTGGTACTACAGCGCGTTCGCGGCCCGTCGCTCACTGGTGAGCCGTTTTATAAGTAATATCTTGATTAGACGTCAAAGTTGTATGAAATGTATCAAATACTTCATACATAATTTATATATCTTTGGTGATAGACATAAAAATGAATGTTGTCATAATGATTGAATTCTTTTTGTAAACGTTAACTAATTTAAAAATCATCTAGTCTTCTCTATACTATTACATCAGAAATTTACATATTGGTTTAGTTTTTAAATTAAAATAAAACGTCTGTCAATAATAAAACATATTTAAAGTAATGATAAAGATTATTCGTAGTATTAAATGTAAAGAATTCTTGTTGAATAATTATTTTTAATCGATATGAATATTGAACAACGTGAATAGATAAGTGAAACGAGCATGTGATTTTAGTGAACATTGTCAATTGTTAAATTGACACGAACTAATGATTGTAAGTTATTGAATCACAAACGTTTGGACTAATTAACATATAACACGTGAAAGTATTGCGTACAAACCGTGTCTGTCCGGTCGCTTCAAATAAAAGCTTATTACAGACTAATTATACCGACACGAATACATAGGAACATTTTCATGTGTAAAGATTAGTCCACTCTGGCGACAGTCAAAGGAGCATTGTGTCGTATACGTTAAGAAAAGTATCACAGTTTGTAGACGTTGAAACGGACTGTTATAAAGTGTTAATTTAGATTCAGAACTCGTGCGACGTGTCGCAGCCTCCCGTTCTTGAATACATTAATTTATTGATTGTTATTCAAATTTCGTTTCTCAATCGCAGGTTGGAGGTGACGTTCGTCTCGCTCTTTTTGTTCCCCTTAAGATTTTGAGGTTAAGTATTTTGTTGCGGCGTAAAATAATTTTCATTATAACGTTGACTGGTTGCTGAGACTTGCGTCATTCATTTGATATTGTTCGAACGTGTCTAATGTCATTGTATGATGCTAATTACGGTGATTGACAAGTGGGACAATTAACCAATTATCAATATTTTATACTTTAACATATAACAATGGACAAGGTTGTTTCATCAATTATTTTAATACAAGCCGTTCCAATGCGACTTTACTGAGTTTTTTCCAATTTACTTACCCCCTACATTCAATAGGAGGTTAATATATAGCCTAAAACCTATTGCAAGTGTTTGCCTGTTTCCACGAAAATAATTAATCCAATCTGTACTGTGGTTGTTGAGATCCTTCGTAACAAACTTGAAAAGTCTGCGCTTTATAACTAGTATTGATATGTTTTCATTTGGAATTCTTTCAAAAATGTATAAACAAACAGTTTGTTTGCGAAGTTTCAAACAGTCCAAAGTTGAATTCTTAAGCTTTCAAGTGTTATAAAGTAATGAACTAATTAATTGACAATATTTTTTTTTCGTGCAATGGAATTTCATTATTAATGAGAGCTAATTCATAAAATGTGAGTTTATTTCAAAAGTTTGTTGTCAAAAAACAAACCGTGTGTTTGTAAATGGGCTCGTTAAAAATGAACACGAAGCCCGCAAGAGTTTGCACACACATTATTAACGCGCGCGAACGCAACAATTATAATGTCCGCCATATTGGAGATTTGCGCGCGCGCCATCGCCTTCGACACTCCGACTACGGCGGACTGAAAACCGACTCATTGACATTATACACTTATACTCAAAGTTATAGTATTTCTTAGAATACATACGTCTCTCGACTGTTTGTAATGACAAAGGCACTTTTTATTATTTGGATCGCTCACTCGTTTCAGTTAATTGTTCCGGGCGACGTGATTTTAATATATCATGCGTGTTGTTGACTGGCCTCTTTTATAGCGCATGCAAATAAGTATCGATTCACGCTGCGACCGAGGCATTTTCTCAGCGACGAACTCGCGCTCTATAGAAGTGCGAATGGGGCATTAAAACAAGTCGTTTAGCGAGCTTTCGTGCGACCGACTTGCTTTTTGTTCGGTGCCCGTGGTTAGAATTATGCTTTGATAACGTAAAAGTTTTAACTTAGTAATAATTATTGTAGAATCTTTACGATGGTACACTTTGATTAATTAATTAGGAGTGTTTTATTACATATTTTAATAATAATATGAGCAACATACGAGTAGATAATTTGATGGTTGTTCCAAGAAAAAATATTATCGAATACTGTGTCGACATTTCTTTTGTTTTTTTTCTTTTTTTTTATAACAGCTTGGGTTTCCCCGTAGCTGCGACATCATAAAGATGATCATCGAAGTCCAGACATCCTCAATACTAGAGGAAGCACAGATGTGTTACCGGCGTTGAGGATATATGAAAAGTTGTTGATATTGCTCATCTAAATATTACTAGATTATTCGGTAGCATCTGATGCAGAGATCTCGTTTATCTCTAAACACTCACGTAACGCTGGCGCACATCACATACGTACACTAAGACAAAGATATAAATATGTCAATAAATTTGGAAAAAAGATGTCAAACACTGTATGATAAAAACTTGAAATTTTAGTTCGTTGTCACTTTTAACGCATATAATAATTAAAAATTATAAGGTTTTGAGAAAATTGAAATAATGTAATTAATACTGATTGTTTTTTGTGTGAAAATACTAGTAGATTTTTGTTAATTTATTAATATTTCTTGTAACCATTCCTGGTCAGCTTGAGCTTCTGTTAGGATATATATAATTCACGACAATAGTCGAATGGGGGGATTCGAACCCATGACCGCTGGATCGGTAGTCCGTACCCATTACCATTAGGCTATTGGCGCTTCTTTATTAGTTACGTTTTATAATCCTTTTTTATAAAAAGAATTTTATTTGTCATATATACTTATATTAATTTGTATGGTCGTTGATCTGGAACGTTCTCGGACGGAGTCACATGGACTCGTATTATTAGCGTGTATTAACATGTTGCCTCGAATTTCATGTAACGGTGCATTCGATCTTACATGGACGATATTTAATGTGTCATTTGTAACGATTCTTTATATCGAAGCGATAATTCCACCTTTTAAAAATAAATTTTAACGGAAGTATCTTTTCATTGTCAATTAGAATAGAAAAGTAACCTCAAAATCTTTCGATCTATGAACTACACGATTTATTATATTTATAGCACCGTAATCAAATAAAATACAGTTAGAATTTTTACAAAAACTACAACAATATTTCTATAATTTAAATGTAGTTAGTCTATTTGAAAAAAAAAATTCGGACGAGTTGACAACCTCTTTGGAGTCGGTTAAAAAAAGAAAAAATATGTTATGTTCTAGGTAATTTTAATTAAATTGATATCACGCGCTATACAAATAGATCTATGTGGACAGGCCTATAATGACGTGCATTTTCATAGTCAATGACTGTAGCTCCTCGTAGCGGTGGTCCGCTGGGCCCGATCTGTTTGTTAATGCACGCGTCCGCATTAAGGGGTTATGCATTCAATTATGTTAATTCTATCACGCTGTAGAGTTTTTGTTAACATTACTATTTACATTTTGTTCTATGTATACGTCAACACTTTATATCTTTTAATAGTCACATTTTGTAATTATTACAAGTATCTAGTCGTTTATCACGAGACTTTATCAAATCAATAGATTTGTTAATTAAATCTTTTTAGCGTGATTGATTTGTGTGTCCTTGAAAATATACGATTAAATTTTTTGCCGTCAGTCGTTAGGGTCATTAAGGGAGACCCTTAGTGTAGATTTCATCATGTTAGCCACATGTCGCCTATTGCTGGCCTAGGCCTCCTAGAAAGTTCGCAACGACGACTAGTAGATGTCTCTCAATGTAGCGGTTACTCTTTAAAATGGACATTCTAATAGAAGTATGATACAGTTTCGAAATCGGCCTCCCATATCGAGGTAACTTAAGTATCTCTCCGAGGGTCCAGCCACCGTGCTGCGTCCATGGATACTCCGCCCCCGCGTCATGTTTACCCTCTCAACTTCACTTGGGACGCTTAATGTTGTCACATAATTGCCTTTTCTTGACTCCAGTGTGGTCCCGTATTACAGTAGCTTGTTGCCTTGCTCACTGTTTGAATAAAAATAAACTGTACCATGCATAATTCAAGTAATAAAAAAATATATATGTAGTCAACTTTTAAATTGAACAATCTTAATTCGATTGTTTATAAAAGTTGGTTTACACTGCAAAAAATAAATGTGAAGTAATTGGCATCGATGCTCTTTAAAAACAAAATGCAAACATGTATTTCGACCGTGCAAAGCCATGGTTAGTCGTTGAAGGCTTATGTTTGTTTAATTTTCATGTTCTAAGCACTGGCTGTATGAAACTTAAGTGCAATAAACACATGATCTAAAAATGTTTTAATAGTACCGATATAAATGGTTACAAAATATGCCAACATAAGTTCCGAGCAGGAGTTCCATGTTTCGTCGAAGTGTCGCCGGTGCCGCCCCTTCCTGTCGCGCCGCTGCCTTGCTACTTTGTCATAAGCTTATTTTTGTTGGGTTTATAGCTTTTACATATGGATTCATATCCTTGATGACCTTCAATGAATTTATTTTTAAATAAAATATACGATACCTAATAAGTCTTTATATATAGGTGAAAATGTAAACATCGCAGTGATAGAGGCCTTCGAGTGTCAATGCTAAAAGGATTCGTTTTTATATAGAATAGGAGAAATTAAGTTATTATTTAAATGACCTTTGAGAACGAGATATCGAAGCCCACGGACATCGTTCTCATTTCCATTGAATTTGACTACTCTAGAAATATACACTGCTATCGATAATTAGTTTTACTTTACATAAATACTTCTTCACAATCTTTAAGTTTGTAATTCTACATCGGTACTTAAAGTATTTCTTGTTAATAAACTTAATTTCAGTACGTAATGCTTACTTTACATTTAAAACTTGATTATCAGTTGATTAACGTACATTTCATTGGGCCGTATCTTATCTTGTTTACATAGAATAATACGCTAGAGTTCCATGGTGTACTAACGTTTATATTTTGGGAAAACAGTTATCGCCCGTGACTCTTATCGCGCGGAATTTCAGAAACCCGTTAGAAGGTAGTGTTCGTCCAGACTACGTTCTAAATCTGTGCTAAATTTTAGCGAGACCCGTAAAACCGTTCTGTAGAAACCTATTAAAAACATCGAACCTTTGCATTAATAATACGAGATAGATTGTTGTTCAATGATTAGAGCTAGATGGACCGATGATCTGGTTAAGTTTGCGGGAGGATCCTGGATGAGGGCGGCCGAGGACCGTCGTGGCGATCTTTGGGAGAGGCCTACGCTCAGCAGTGGACGACGTGTGGCTGATATGATGATTGGAGCTAACTTTATTATGGATTTATAAAGTCTAAATTGACAGTGCAAGGTATTGGCATATGAAAAATTTGAAGCATTTTTAGGTCGGACAATCATTCAGCGCAAAAGATACTAAATGTGTCAGCAATCTGAGTTTTTTTTTTTTGGATAAGACAGTGAGTCACTACATTGGTTTCTTGTAACATATACACGAAATAAATCTATTGACATTCCTCATTTGTATCTAATCAGTAATGTAAACATGTTAAAAACATAAAATCACAGGTCACTGTAATTCAGCGGTCAATTGTTGAAATCATGCAAATGTTCGTATAAGGTAATTACATTATTTTTACTTTGACAGTCCTTTAGTATAGTTTTTAAACGTAAATCTACCTAGAGTGATTTCTTTAGTAACAATTAAACAAATGAGTGTGGCTGTAAATATTTAAATTTGTTTTTTTTTTATTAATAATTACTATGTTATTATAAGAAGCCAGCGTACCTCTCTCTCAAAGGCCGGAACGCATCTGTGGTTCCTCTAGTATTGCAGGTGTCCATGGGCGTCGATGATCGCTCTTGTATAAAAAAATTGTTAAATTAGTGAGAGTAAATTGTCATTAGTATGTTGACATCAAAAGCTACTTGGTTTACCTGTAAAGTGTATTAAGTGACGTGTTGTTCCAAAGGCCGAATCTCGACGAGCGACCGTGTGTGGTCCGATCGCCAATCTCCGTAGTACCAAAACGTTGTAACTTTCATCCTTTGAATTTTATTTTCGACCTTAATGCTTCTTGATTAAGGGTTTAAATTGATTGGTCTCATTTTTATATAGAGTGGTTTGTTTAAATTAGGCGAAGCTTTTTTAATATGCAATAGCGAAAGTGTTAATGCAGCTT
>JAODUI010000008.1:2378163-2389936 GCA_027563995.1 Papilio gigon | reverse complement strand
GCAGCCTTTGTCTGCCCACTGTTGGACATAGGCCTTTCCCAATGCCTTCCACAGTATGCGGTCCTCTGCCTTCCGCACTAAGTCGTCGGTCCACCTGGAGGGAGGACGACCCACACTCCTGGGTACATATATCTGTTGAATAAAATGATATCGTATGAAATTCATTCAAATAGAAATCTAAAATATTTGCAATCATACGCTAGTGGAAGGTATTGGGAAAGGCTTATGTCCAGCAGTGGGCAGACAAGGGTTGATGATGATACGATAACTGTTTTATACTGAAACTAGTAAATATTAGATTATTTCTGCTCATGGTCATGTTAATATAGAATTTTAAACATCCTTTATATTTCACTTTATTATTATCTACCACTTGTACGACCTAATAAAAAAAAAGTTAAATAGTCAATGTTCTTTCACAATGTACATCTATGACAAATTTCAGCGCTATCCGTTTAGTTGTTCTGAAGAAACCTGATAGCGTAATGTTCGTCCAGCAAAGTGTTCGCATTTACAATATTATTAAATCTATTAAAAAATTACTGAATCGATAAAAGAGTTATGGTCATTAATAATGTCATTTGACGATCCTCAACTATATTATTATTATAAGAAATATTTGTAAATTAACAAAAATCTACTTGTATTGTACTAAAAATAAATTGAATTGCATTGCTCAGATCAAATTATACGCCACTATACGGATTCTCGGTACTTGTTTCATTTATGCAGATTATTAAAAATTGCAAATGTGACGTGCGAGAAGTGAGGCGCTGCGTGGGAGATCCATTGTGCCGCGTGAAATACTGACGCAAGGAATATTAGGTACCCTGTACGCAGACGTCTAATTAACCACTTTTTGTTTAAGCTTTCAAATGTAATGCAGCGTCGTGGTGATAAAATGTCGCTCATTTGACTCATATAGTTAAATATTCGATAAAGGCATATCAAAATACCCGTATGCTGTTTTAATGTTGTTGTTATCGTACCTTATGTCTAACGTATACATAATTTATGTAAACTTCAATTTGTAGCACATTTTTTTTTAATTCAAACAGAATCGAACATCGAATAACAAATGTCGAAACTCTTTCGACTATAAACTTTATGGTCTAAAAGTATATATGATGTAAATTGGTTTAAAAAGATTTTGTTTTCGCGGTTATGTTTTAATTAATAATTATCGAGAGCTTTTTTATACGTATATGCATGCTCAAGCTCGTATGTAACAAATCTACGTTACATTTCAAAATAATTAAAAAACTGTTATTTAATTATAGCCATGTATTTTTCCTAGTTGTAACTGCTGTATTAAATTAGCTGTATAATTATAAGTTCCTCAGTAACGTATTCTTAATTAATCTCATGGATTTTAAAGCCTTTAATTACAATCTTTAATGTTTTTCCGCTTAGCTTTTGTTTTATGGTCCTCATCTTACTATGCCCAGAATGCCAAGTATGCTTGTAATTCTGCTCTAGGTAATTTCTATGTTCTTGCTTCACATTAACCGAAGTACTTTTGATGTAAATATGAAAGCAATTACAATACATTATTAATAGTTCCTCTGACTTAATAACTAAACAAAACAAAACCGCACCACTCAGGGCTATGATCTGCCTTTAATGCACTGACCGGCGGCCATTAATAAACTAATGACAGATCAGTTTGACAGCTAGTTATCGCGCCATCTAGCGGGAACGGTTTAATATCGAGCGCGTTTCTCTACGTCAAAACATCGCGATGGGCGCACGCTTACACTTTTTGATTTAGTACCCCTTGCGTTGAGACCTGCATTGATTTATCAATTATTTCAAGTATGCCAGCGAGGTATTTTTAAGGCACGATCTTACTTTCATGTCATTCTAGTTGAGATTAATCATTAATAACGATGTTATTTTGTATTATCTGATTGGGACGAGCAATAAATTCATCAATATCTACATATTAATATAGCATTGAAGAGAGGTTATTTATTCATGTTAATTTTGTTGCGACCTAAAATTACGCACGACTGTTGTATGGGAATTGACTAAGAAGGTTTCTTTTCACTTTATATTGTGCACGGTAAACGATTAAATAAACCGCACTCAGTGCGAGTCGCTAAGATTGACACGTTTTAATTTTTTTACTACCCTTACAATTGTTACTTTTGGTATCAATTGTATATTAATGTGGTAACGTTCACGTCACGTTGGCTAAAGGTCAAATTAAACAGTTAAGTTTTTTATAGCACATCAATTCTTTAAAGCATATTAGGAGAATGGGATTAATACGAAGCGAATGCGTGTGGTTTTGTCGAGTATTGTTTGTAAATCGGATGCGCCCGCGCCGCATGGGGTGCGTCGACGTCGCCCGCTTTAAACCTCGTGAAAGTGTGACCACTCAATGCTTAAGTGTCTTTTTAATACGTTTTTTTTAATAAAGTTTACAATCTAATTGATACAAGATATCTGTTCAAGATCGTCTTCCAATTTCCGGATTATAAACTTTATCTCAGATAGAAACCGAAAACTTGAGTCAAATATTACGTTCAATACGAAAACATTTTTTGAGTGTAATATCTTTTACTGTATAAATTATTTCAAAGGGGATTACAAAGGCTGTGTTTTGACAGTCATTATTTCATGAGCTACAGATTGGACCGCGACGCCAGTTTCTGACTTGACACTTTTGAATTAATAAAGATTTCAGTTAAATTAAAAAAGTCTAAGCGACAATAGTCTAATGGTTAAGGGAATTCCGATCACGTGGTCGGGAGTTCGAATCACGTGTATTGCCGTGGACCGTATCTTAACAAGAATCTGCAATATTTTCTTTACAAAAAAAAATATATCAATCTAAAGATCCGGAAAAGAGTAAGAAAGGTTGTGTGTGTGACCATTTTTTTTAATAATTATAATAGTTCAGATCTCTTCTGTTTTTTTTTTCATTTTTAATTACACGGGTCTCTTTATAAAAGACTACAGAATGAGAAAATGCTATGAAAGGCAGCACATAACGCTCTTACGTCCGCGCATACGATTCAAAACGCAAAGAACCTACTATTTCAATTGGCCGCTTCATTCCTATTGCGTGATTAGGGTTGGCACGTATAAGAAAAAAAAATAATCAACAAAAAAATCTTGTATAAACATAAAACTTATAGTATTGGTAACTCTGGACAACCTGACTATTGGCATTTAACTATTCTATTCTTCAAAAAAAAACTTTTTTTTTTTCTATCTGGCAACATTAACCCACATATCTTTACTCTTATATTATAATATACTTTTAAAGTTTAATGTATTATTATTCTTTAAAATTAATATTACCTTAATCAATATGGCAACACTAATATGCAATTGTTATATTTAAATATTTACGGAACTTTTTTTGGTATAGCGTTCTTTAATATTATTTTATGTTAATCAGTAACACTAATACTGCACTTGTATTTTTTCTCGCCTGGCAACCCTTGTTTAGCTGTCAACACGTTAATATATTCCATCAAGGCAAGTAAACTGCAATCTGCGCGCCATTCACCGACGACGCCGCGTGTTGTCGACATGAAACTCTATTTACCTTATCTTGCCTATTTGCGTAGACTATTCAGTACGCCTGCACTGAATACTGGGATGTGAATAACTATATGCATATAATTATTCGATACCCAACTGACAGACGTCAGGTCTTAATGTTTATTTTATTTTATTTATATTTACATATTTTTGTTAACTCTATATGTCGCCAATAGCCTAATGATTATGGGTATGGACTACCAATCTAGCGGTCGTGGATTCGACAATTGTGTACCATATCCTAACAAAAGCTTTTTTCAAGCTTACCAGGAACGGTTACAAGAAATGTTAGTGAATTGATAAAAATCTACTAATATTTAATTAAAAATATATATATGTAAAATATTGAATGATAATGATTTAAAATTTGCTCCCTTCTTTGTTTTTTACTAATATAATGTACCAACCGTGTCATATTTCGTCTGTCTGTCCGCACGTCCGTGTTTCGAATAATCATCGAGACGGCTGGAGCATGTTTGACGGGAATGTCTTTGGAAGGTATATTGCAGTAACTAAGGCTTATTTATTCCAGAAGACGTTGAGGAAGCCTTATCCAGCAGGGAGATGAAGGGTGACAATGATGATTACGACCACGTTTACTTACAAATATAAATATAGATAACTGACTCACCTGAGGCGCACGTTTTTCTATATCCTTAGGCTTCAACCGCTGCAAGTGATTGGGCAGACGAGCCTCTTTTACCGCGACAACCTTCTCATCTTGTTTCTTAACGTTTTCATTGTTTTTCTTCGGATTCACTCTAGATGCCTGTTAATAATAATATTTATAATATATTGAGAGAAAATTTGATAATTTTTGGGGTTTTTTTTATACCTTTATAAGAACAAAATGTTTAACTTGAAATTTCTTTTATTGTTCGTGAGACAATATTGTACTTAAATAAGAAGAAAAAAAACATTTTATTTCAATGAAACATTAGTAGATTTTGTCAGTTTACTAATATTTTTTATAACATGATAGCTCGAAAAAGCTTGTGTTAGAATATGGTACACAATAGTTGAATGGTGGGATTCGAAACCACGGCCGTTAGGTCGGTAGTCTATACCATTAGGCTATTGGCGCTTCAAATAAAAGTATGGAAAAAGGAGTCAAAAGATAAACTTTCTTTTATTTATCCATACAAATATCATCATCATCATCAGAATTTGTTTTCCCACTGCTTGATATAGGCCTTTACAAATGTATGAGAAGTTAAAATATTTTTCTTTTACATATTTAACTTGGATGCGGAAATCGGAGGACCGCATGCTGTGGACGTCATTGGGAAAGGCCTATGTCCAACAGTTGGCAGACAGGGGCTGATGATGATGATGATATTTAACTTACCATCTGTTCGTTTCTCCTAATGACTTCGAGCTGTTGTTCCCGAGCTATTGCCTGCCGCACCGCGGGCGGCGGCCTCATACGCTCCTCCGCGCCTACGACATAAAATAATTGTATAAATAAATACATAGATAGATAAAGCCTTCATTCATTGACAATTTTTTTTTTGCAGATAGCACTTAAACTTTTTTTTAAAAGTATTATTAAATAGAAGAAAAGATTTTAAACAGTAATTTATAAATTCACAGCTTACAATGTTTTCGTCAGGATGTGACTACTAACGACATCTAGTGTAATAAAAGTGAAGTTACCATCACTTTAGAAGACTATAGTGCTTGCGGTGTAGCGTGGTGGGGGTGACAGTTCAGTAATGTCACGTTACACTCTTGATAGCTGCCGTGATTTACTTTGAACTGTACCACATTCATTGTATATTAAATCATTAATAACCAATAGTGTGGTTCTTACTAATGTCAACGTCATACTGGCATGTCACTACAAAGGATTTTTAGTTGCAGACATTTTTCTTATCATGTTTTCGTCAAAATTCCAATTCATTTTATTATATATGTTACCCATAAAAGCTATCTTGTATATGTCAGGCTCTATCTGGTAGGTGTAGAGGCCGTCGGGCGCGCGCCGCTGCACGTGCTGCAGCCCGTAGTCGCACAGTGCGCCGGCGCACGCGCGCACCGACTTGCGCTCGGCCTCGCTGCACAGCTGCGACACAAACATATAACAATCCTATTACTAAACGTAGATAATCGACGGATACTACAATATATAATTAATTAATTCAAGCGCCAATAGGTCAGTAGTTAAGAATACGGATTTCCGAACACGTGGTCGACAGTTCCAATCCCCCCCCCATTCGACTATTATTAACCATATCCTAGCACAAGCT
Organism: Papilio gigon; assembly: GCA_027563995.1. Classification (NCBI taxonomy): domain Eukaryota; kingdom Metazoa; phylum Arthropoda; class Insecta; order Lepidoptera; family Papilionidae; genus Papilio; species Papilio gigon. Next base: position 2,384,129 of record JAODUI010000008.1, on the reverse strand, counting down.
TAGTTGGAGTGCTAAAAGTAATAGTAGTGAATTAACGAAAATCTACTAATATTTATCTACAATAAATGGAAGTAATAAGACTAATAATGTCATTTATTTTCTATGTATTTATCTACATACCTTATTAGTTAACATACCTGTATGTTGGCCGACCGTAACGTTGGTGTCAGTATATAAGGCAGTAGAGGTAAAATGTCTAATCTCAAAGCCTTCCTGCCGGTGGCCACGTGCGCGCCGCAGCCGCGCCACACCGACACCACTATACTGTCCAGCTCTGCTTTCTTACGGGACATCTAAAACATACAAACATCATTTATTATATATACTATTATATAAAGCGTATTTTTTTGGTCACTTAAGATTTCTGTAACATGATACTGATTGGAATAAATCTTTCTGTAGAAACAAGTTTTACACTTACATAAGGTTATAGGCTATATTATCACCCTATTGAACTAAGAGTGCGACTAAAGCGCCAGTAGCTCAATAGTTAAGGGTACGGATTTCCGTTCACGTGGTCGAGAGTTCGCATCCCGCAATATCTTAGCACAAGCCTACAGCTTAGTTAGAAGCGATAGAAGAAATAATAGTAAATTAACGAAAATCTGCGAAAATTTCACTAAAAAAGAAAAAAATGGTTTACTACAATTTTCAGTAAGTCAATATTTCAGGCAGTCCAGCAGCAGGCATTTAAAGGCTGATGATGATGGTGGACGAGGGCAGTTTTAGAGCGGTTTCCGGAAAGTCCATTTCTGTTGAAGGTCATATCCGATGAAGACCAACCTCCTGCGCTTGGAAGGGAAACTTCAACTTGTGGTAGGTCCTGGTGGCGAGGAGCGCGTGGCAGCGCGCGATGCACAGCGGCAGCGTGCCGTAGAGCGAGTAGTTCTGGCAGCGCATGGTCCACGCCTGCACGGTGTCGTAGAAGGTCAGCCAGCTCGTCGTCTCCTCGGCGATGCGCAGGCGCGGGTCGACGCGCGCGGTCACGTAGTTCTCGAATATACCCTCCACTAATCTGTACACATTCAGAAATATAAACTTTATTATGTTATTTACTATTACATTAAATTTGAATAGATTTATTGTTTAAGGTCGAATTCAATGGAAATGAGAAATTACATTCACAGATACAATGGCTGATAATCCGTTACTGTCTATGGATTTAAAAAAATTAGTATACTACTTATAAAACGGTTTAATTCACGTGGAAATCGGTGTCGGTACCGACTAGATTCAAGCCCATCGGGGGCTCTTCTTTAGGGTCTACTAACTACTCGGTACCGACACCGATCTACACGTGAGTTAAGCCGTTTTATAAGTAGTATAGTGAAATGTCTGACGAAAGTTTTAATAATTTAAATTTTAGCATTTAAATTGGTGATACAAACGTCTATATTTGTAATAAAAGTCAAATTGTTTAGATAAATATAATTTGTCATTTCCATTGAATTCGACTATCTGTCACCGATTCTAAAACCTAACCAAATTTAAAGATCCATTCACTTTGTTATTCAACAACAATTCGAAAAAAAAAAGAAATACTTTTGTAACAGACTATAAAATCGAATATTAAAATTAATTTTCCTACAAAATCTTAATAAACTAACGACATCAGCTACATTTAATATAATTATTAAAAAACCCCTATCCATAAGTCGTTATAAATATTTTTACGGCTCAAGGTCATCTGCCACTGTCCATCCCTGTTCACCCCATTACACGTAGGTGCGATGTCCCGAGCTGATATCTCACCTGTCGTATTCTCCGGCTGCCTGTATCACTTTAAGTACAGCCTCAGGTCTGCTGTCGTCCAGTGTAAAGAGAGCTGCCAACGCCTGCATTATACTCTTGCCGGTGTCCTTGGTGCCGACGGCCACGTTCTCTATATCTCCTATTGTCAGCTGTAACGAATATGTTAATACTATCATCATCATCATCATCATCATTATCATCATCAGCCTTTGTCTGTCATTATTAATACTATGGGGATATGAAATTGATGATTTTCTACTGTAAAATTGAATATTTTTGGTTATTTATAAATGTAAATAACGGGCGACGTATGTTAGTTAACTGAAAGCTATTTTATTCATATAGTTTTCATAATAAAGTTTAAACTTTTTATAATTTTGTGACGTACGGTCTTAACAAGCACGGTACAGATTTGAATAATCCCGTTTGTACAATACAAGGCTTTTTAGGCTGTACTTCCCGCTATTACACTTAGGAGTCAATGATTTATAAACTAGAGCTAGTTGGTCATAAAATTCACAGTAAAAACTTATTTATATGTTTTATAAACTTGTTTATTAACATATTACAAAATTCTTATTTGAACGTTCACTAAAAGTTCCCAGGTAACTATTTAGTTATTAAAACTATTTTTTTAAACGGCTCGTAGATAAAAATGCATCCTAACATCGCCTATAATTCTCAACATCATATAGTTCGTGTTAATAAAGAATTAATATACTGTTTAATTCTTTAAAATTATTAACTAAATAAATATATTTTAATGACTACATACTTTAGAGTTAGACTTGAGAAAGCTGAGCACGTGCAGCGCGGTGCGTATGTCGCCGGCGGCGCGCGCGGCCAGCGCGCCCAGCACCTTGCCCTCCACCCGCAGCCGCTCCCGGCCCGCCACCACGGCCAGGCGCGACGTCAGCCGCGCCACGCCCACGCTGCCCACTGTCACCGTCAAAGCTACTGGCCTGGAAATTCACCACACTCACAGTTAAATAAAATTTTACCACAAAAATTAAATTGCAAATATTTAAACAAAAAAAAATACCTAAAAAAAACAAGGGTAAATTTAATAAGAAAAAAAATACAAACAAAAATATGACTTGAATACATTTTCCAACATTTACGTTTCATTGAGTGAAGAGTATCGGTGGTACTCGAAACTGTCCAGATTCGATCCCTGTTCCAATCTTTTTCGAATGTCATATGTACCTTATCCGACGTTCTTACAGCGAAGGAAAACATCGTGATGCACATATCGGCCGAAGTAATTCGAAGATATGTGTGATATGAATGCACTGGGCCAGCGTGGTTGACTATAGCCTAGTCACCACTAATATAAATTTATTTAAATTCACAAATACCTGACGACATATTTGTTATACAATGTACATAAGTAAACAAAATAAAACCAACTAACCTCAAAGGTCTCAAAGATGTAGCGTACAGATCGTTACATATCGCTATGACAGGTCTCCGCAGCGGCTGAGTCTTGGCTTTCTTCTTGGCCCCCTCAGCGACGGTCGCACTGCACCACTTCACCAGCAGCTCCACTGTCTGTGTAGGTGCACCGTCTATCTCATCTACAAAACATTCATTAAACTTATAGGCACTTAATCTAGAACAGCAAAGTGATAGGAAAAAACGTCCTCCGGAGGCCTTTGTTGGAGTGAATTTTTTCAAAGTCAAATACAAAATAATACTGTCTTTATTGTCAAACCTTTATGACACACACTATCCATATATATTATATCTATAAATAAAACAATAACACTACTTATGAAAAACAGCTTAATTATCTTGCAAATTGGTGTCGATACCGCGAACGCGCTATACTGTTCCCACTCACCCTGAAGATGAGCCCCCGATGGGCTCGAAACTAGTCGGTACCGACACCGATCTACACGTGAGTTGAGCTGTTTTTATAAGTAACGTTAGTAAAATATCTCATGCAAGCTTTAATAATTTAAATAAAACATTGATTAAATATTCCCATTAAATATTTAAAGTCATCAATTTAATCGTAATGGGAAAGTTAAAAGTTCACCCTGACTGTCTCAGTGACCTATTATCCACTCTGAGTGTGACGAAATTAAACAATGTACAATAATTTATGCACTCATACACAATCATACAAGTATACAAAAATGTATGTATGGATGTATGACAAGAAAAAAATTAATCAACCCATATCCATTATTGGAATTGCAAGGCATTGGGAAAGGCCTATGTCCAACAGTGGGCAAGGGCTGATGATGGTTTTTGCCTATATTTACTAACCTAGTATAAGACAGTTGGGTCTCCTATCGACATCCATGACGGAGCGCATGGAGGTCGCACTGACCAGCGCCGACCTGAACGCTTCCGTGCTCCGGTCATCCGACGCGTTCAGCTCCACCGGCCTGTAACCTAAAAAAATCCTATTTCATACCTTTGTTTTAGTAGGAATTTAAGATTCTACCAAGTAAATAAACTGTTCATCATCACCAGCTTAAGACTAAGAGCGTAAGATAGCCAAGATGGCCAGTCCCGTGCTGCCCGCAGCCGATAGTCTCCCACAGTCAATAAACTGTTATGGAAAAATATTTTCTTAAGATATAGTATTTTAAACAAAGAATTTTTTTTTACCTTCGGTATGGATTTCAGTATAAACCTCTTATATTAAAAAAATCAATAACCCAACGGTTCAGGGCACGGATTTCTGGCCGCATGGTCGAGAGTTCGAATCCCGCCTTAGACTATTGTCGTAAACTATAGCATAACACAAGCCTAGAGTTTAATTGAAGTGGTAAAATGAGTATTAATGAATTGAAAAAAGGGTACTAACATTTTTAGTAAAAAATAATGCCATAGAACTCTCTACCAGATCACTTTTTGCATCAGGTGGGATCATGGTATAGCGTCAGATTAGTCTTCGAAAAAAATATGTCAAAACATACCAGCCAATCTCGCCAGTAGATGTGCCAAAGTTGTCTTCCCCACTCCCGGAGGTCCACACAGCAGCGCCACTTTGTGATGGGGTCTTCCATCATCATCCATCTCAGGTTCCGCCTCCTTCTTGCCTTTCCATTTATTGGTAAGTTGGAATTGTCCGGCACGTTTGCTGAAAGTGGTCCGTTGCTGTGGGTCTTTGGTTTTTACTTCTTTTTTGAATACTACCTAGAAGATAAAGAACAGGCTATTAAGCTATTTTCACGATAACCTGAATTCAAACACACAATCACATAACATGTGGCAGCGCGGGCGTGTGTGAGGTGATGGTGATGGAGAGTGCGGTAGCGGAAATGACACAACCGTTAACTCACAACAAAGCAACACACAGAAGATAACCAGTAGAAAAAGAAAGTTAAACACAATAATTTAAACTGCCAGGATCGATCGCAATGAGATAGAGGAGAAAGCACGGGCACTGTCGGAGTTCACTTGTCGACTGTACTGCCGGCGGTAGTTGACCTCTGGTCAGCTGTAGCGCTACGGTTCAAAATTGTCCAATGGGAGGCCAGGGAATCAAACCGTCAACTGTCACCAATAGTAATTTAAAAAATCTACATACCTTATCCCATAGATGCAGCCAATGTAACAAAGCTCTGTTAACAGGTTCCTCCGATAAAAGGTCTACATATGAACTGGGCCGATACTTCTCTACCCACAAACACGTATTCTCTCCCGTGTTAATAAAACTCTCTGTGCTTTCTTGCAATTGCCGTTCTTCTTTTTTCTCCAACTGAAATAATAACCTTAAAAATAAATTTATTTAAAAATGTATTTCACATTTCTATTGAAATTGATTATAAAAGTGATACAAATACCACAATCATCATCATCATCATATCAGCTTTACGTCGCTCACTCTAGGCCTCCCCCAAACATCGCCACGACGATCAGTCATTGGCCGCCCTCATCCAGAATACTCCCAAATACAACAACCACAATACCAAATATTAAAAATAGGGTTTTTACAATTTTTTGTGCCTCTTCCCACGCAGAAGCATAAGTAGCTCGTAGAGATAATTGGTCTGCTTCCATTTCTAATGATTTATTCCAGTAATCTTCAGATTCCAGTCTTAAATAAATACGATCACCATCTGAATTTGTTAGAGGCATAAACGGCCATCTGCAAATTTGAGCAAATGTTGTTTTTAATGTCATAAAATATCCAGTAGTGTGTTTTGAATCTGTCAATATATTAGCATGCTTATATGTTTATTACCAGGGGCAAT
>JAODUI010000008.1:2365294-2378063 GCA_027563995.1 Papilio gigon | reverse complement strand
TGAGCCCCCGATGGGCTCGAAACTAGTCGGTACTGACACCGAGTTGCACGTGAGTTAAGCCGTTTTATAAGTAGTAGAGTCAATAGATAGAATAATGTGTAATCGAAAAAGTAAATCGATGTTATTCATGAATAGATATGAAGCTATCGCCGATACTACATCGGTCTGTATTGATACAGAGATGAGGTACAAAAAGGTCTGATGCCAACAATGCTGATGTACGTCACAATGTCGTTTGACAGATCGGTCGCGTTCGATTAGCCACTATTCCTTAATATTTCAAACAGGTCTTTGTTGATTTGTTTTATTTAAATCGAGGCGACGTTATTTGAACGCTATCGGAAAGGGTTCGTATTGATTTTTGAATGTTTGTTTTGATGGGCGAGAGTTTTGGAACTTTAAAAAAAAATGACAGAAACCTTCTATGGTCTTTTTTTTGTTATCCCCGTGTGTCCTTTGTAAATGTTACGTAAATGGTAATATTACCTAAGTTTTCGAAGTAAATATAAGTCAATCAAATTATTAAAGTTCCTCGACCATTTCAACGTTTTTCAATTTACAATTGTATTTATTTAAATATTGCTCGACGTATTGATAATTTTATAGAAAAAACTATCTTATCATTTATACAATGATTATCGTTCGTTAATACTGTAGGACTAACACAACCGAAGGGCTTACATACATAAATATCAACAAGAAACTATCATCCCGTCAGTCGTGCAAAAATCTATCTTGTGTAATGTCAGGCATTCATTTCTTTAGGCAATCGAATTAAAATCACATATCTTATAATATATACAATCAGTAAGGATATCGGAATTTAATTAATGTGTGTGGCCGACTTACATATGACATGATACTTTCACACGAAGACGGAACTGTATCAGTACTGCTATTAGAACACACACTTACGCACTAGGAGCCGTTTTTTTTACCTCTACGACTGTCTTTTGTTTTGGTGTCTATGTTATGGAAGATAGAATTTTAAGGCCGACACTGTCAAAACAGTACTGTTCTTAGTATTGTACATTAAGAGTATTGCAGTGATGGAGTGTCTGCTCTGTCTCCGTGTGAAACTGCATGCTCACAGGTGCCGGCCGGCTCGCGGACTCACGGTCATTTTGATTGAAACGGAGCGATCTCGATCGGATACGAGTTTTGATTTATGTGAACGTGTAATTGAATGTCCTGCCTCTTACCGCACTATTTATTACGTTTGACATTATAATTTATGATCCCATTTATCGATAAAGATATTTTGTGATCGCAAGAGAAAGAAGTATTATAGTGCGACAGACTAACCTGGTAAGAGGCGCTGCTGTCGATGCTCATAGAATTATACATAGCCAGCTACAGCTATAGGGAGAAAATATTGTCCTTCGGGAAAACTCGGATCTTTATCGGAATACGATGACGCCCGAACTGTCAATGAATTATCGTATTAAATGAGTGACACTTTCACGTCTATTAATATTGAACTTTGTTGCTTAGTGTCAAATGGCAAAATGAATAATGTCGTTCTCTAAGATGGGTACTGAAGCTATTTGAGAGAGCACGATAAATACGAACTTTTCTTAAAATCTCTTTTCACTATAACTGTACAGTATTCTTGTGATGCTTTACAACATTGGCAGGGGGCGCTTGTGTTATCATAATTTAGTTTGAAGTATGTATGTTCATATAATTCTATGTTCTAAATGTTTGAAATCAATGTAGAAATGTTTTTGATATTTATGTCATAGCAACTGTTTATAATACTGATATTCCTTTATGAAAAGATTCTTTATTTTTTTTAATTGGTTCTTTTAGTCCGTGTATATTATAGTTTGTTTTTCGCGACTTTTAAATATAATACACTTCTTTTATTACTTTTAAACAAAAGTCCAATTGAAAATTAGTTATAATTTAAATGTTTCGGTGTATGTAAATTTACGTTTAACGATTGAAATTTATTATTTAGACTTCGTTAACTTTAAAGCACGTGTTATTTAAATATAATATTAAGATAGTTACAAAGTGTAGCCGTTGCTTTTGACCTATCTGCGGTCGCGGGTTAGTTTCCTGCTCCGGCTTTACGACGGCCGCAAGCCTTCGGTAATTAAACGCGGTTTAAACTCCGTTTAACGATACGGTCTGCAATCGTCACGCGCGCCATTGTCTCCATTCTTACGGAATCTACAACAATGTAAATAGATGATATTTCAATATCGCCATACATCATAATTGGTTTTTTGTTTTTATTTTTTGTACAGAGAAAAGAAAAAAAAACTTTTATAAGATCTCAAGAATAGTTGCGTTTTATTTAAAATCATTTGGAAGTGTCCGTAACACGTTATTAACTATGTTGCTATGTTTGGTTCGCTGGTTCTTGCGCAGTCGACGCTTTTCACAAAGGAAATGACATAAGTCGGCCATCTTTTGTACAAATACTGAGAGAAAGATGGAAAGATTATCATTCTGAACATTAGCGAGATTGGTAAGGTTACATAGAATATTTTGTATAGAGGATAAATTTATGTATTGAATTATATCAGAAACATGGTAAATTATATATTAAATTTAATTTATTAATATGATGAATTGTTCATAAAATGAAGGTAAATATTTGGTCAAATTCCGTATGAATCTTGTTTCCTTTTGAAATGAGTCAAGTTAAATAAGACTGTATCACAAAGGCTTTTATCCAATGATGGATATTTACAGTTTCACGCCAAAACTGAGTAATGTCAATAAAAAGAATTGCATTTTACCCGAGAAATTTATACAATCCGTCAGAAATACGATGACGCAGCAAAATTTTGTCGTTTAAAAAAGGATTGTGCTATATTTTTATGTAAAGTTCAAAGCGACAGAAATATTACAATATGTATACGGTTTTTTTTTTTACTTTTTAGTTGTGTATTTGTGTAAACTCGGTAACCCTTGAATTCTTCGAAAATTCATTCGTAGTCGGCAATGACGTGTACGAAGGTACGAAGGCAATAAAACGATTGATTATTACCTATTTGTGTGGAAAGCGGAAAGTATAGGGTCAGTGGAATAGCTACAAGGTGTGGTACAGCACGAGCCGCGTCCGCCGGCGTCGCTCGTGAGAAATGTCAATATTTAGTCGTGTTGCCTCGCTACGTTTCAAAATTGTCTTCACAATATCGATATTTTCCGATCACAAATATCGACTACCACTAATCGAAGACAAACTCTCAAATCTTCTCACACTGCACATCGATTATTTCCCGATGTTTCGTCCTGTGGAGTTTTAGCTGTCAATTCATAATTTCAATCGTAACCTTTGCGGAACTCGCCTTTATTTGCGCTTTCTACGCGTAAATAAATATGTGTATAAAGGTAAATCGACGCCGCGGAATCTGGCACGCGTCAATCAAACGGAACGTACACTAAACCCGATGATTTGTCACTCCGCCATTTTGACTCATTCACAATAACGGCCGCCATTTTGGTGACAATAATTAACAGATAGACATCTCCGTACGTCCGCTTTCTAGTTTTTGTTTTTGAAAATAATTATCATCACAATACGCGACACGATCTCTTTTTAGCTACCGCTGTTGCGGTGTTTTGAATAAAATTAAACGGCTAAACGATTTCAAATTCAACATGACGGCATTATTGTGAGGGACATCCATTAGAAATTGGCTGAACGAATGTTACCATCTATTGAGTTTCTAACGGTCAGTTGTTCTTAATGCACCTATATCTGGAATACTTACATTTTAAATGACATTAATGTAAATTACTAAATATTTCTTATGAAATAATGGTAAGACATCGTGAATGAGCAGTGAGAGCGCAGCACGCAGTCCGCACGATATGCGCGGCGCGGCGCGCGAGGCGGGCATGCGCGGGCGACACCTCGCCGACAACGTCAATAGGTCAGGTTGTTTACCTCGCCTTATCACCTTTTGTTTTGCTCAAATACTTGCTTTATTTCAAAGCATAGCTTCCACACATGCCCACATATTGTGTCGACACTTTAGAATGTTATCGGCGATTTCTTTGTTTCCGACTAGCTTTACAAATTGAAAAGGTATAAAAATAGAACGAACAAGCATCGCAAGGTATGTTAGCATAGGTAGAATCGAAGATCGAATAGCAAAGGATAACACGGCAGCAGAGGAACGCCGCGCTATTGGAATGGCTAACAATAAAAGCATCGGGCCCGATCGGCGATACAGGTCCTTGTGTCCACATTAGCATCTCGAGGCAGGAGTGTGTGCAAACAGCTAGGGTCATCTGATGAAATGTTCAAAGGCTTTTAGTTCCCGAGAATTATTAAATGAAGCCCCAGGATCGTAATGTAAACAAGGATTGTTTGCCGAGACGAGAACCTGTTGGCCGGCCGAGGTCTCGATGCGTGCTCCGGGTTATTGGCGGTTGTTTCACATCCGCTAATGTGGACGGTACCCCGGCTAATGGCAACATTGTGACACGCCGCGGCTCTCCATTGACCCCGCGACGCCGCAGCGACCCCTGCCGACCGATCTTTTGTTACATTTTATTTCGCGATTCGATGACGATCGGTTTAAGAGCACGCTAATAAAACTATACCGCGGGATGTAAATGTTAATGGCGATTCACAGAACTATGATCATTGAATATGCTAAGATTTTAATGGACGGCGCGGTGTTTGTGTGTTGAATTTGCTCAAGCAGCGTGCGATCGATTCCCTCGAATGTTGCGCAAACACGGCAGATTTCCCTTCGGCGTCGGCGGCGCTGCACACACGCCGCGTGGTGCGAGTGTCGCAATAAACTCGTGGATACAGTCAGATGCGAGCGTGTTGATATCTAGTCAAACACGTAGGACGGTCTAGGCAAACACGCAGGTAGCAGAGTCCCGCCGCTAACTCCGCTAATGTGTGGACAAAGCTCGTCGTGACGGATCCCGCTAATAAACGTTCCAGGGACCGAAGGGCGAACATTCGCACCATCTCGTCTCGCATTGCCTCACATTGCCTCGCCGCGCCTTTCTGCGAGGAATTACATACACGATTGTACTTGTTGTTTACGTATTGTTCAGTGTTCTGTCCGATTATGACGAGTTTACATCTAGATTTAAACTGATAATAGATTATTGTGTACGCGTGGATAGATAACATCGCTTTCATTTCTTTTAAGTAACACGTATGATCAAGTCAAGAAGAGGATAAACCGATCGAAATATTTAATGAGGTGTAATTAACACGTCTCGACAGTTCACTATCGGCGACGTCTCCATCGGCATTAACATCATAGTGTTCGATATTTTATCACCGTTCGTATTTGCTGAGCGCACACGCACACGCCGGGGCGACATCTTTCAATACAAGTTTCTATTTGCTTTAGCTCCATAAAGATGCTAGCGGACATGTCATTATGATTTCTATCACAAATATTACAATGTATCGAGATCTGTTTTCACCCGCGAGCTTTCGTTGTATGTTAAAAGCTCAAACGATCTTACACCTAATTGGGACATACATGATAGAATCAGGAAATATGCATTGTCCGACGAAGGACGAATTGCATTGAAGCAAAGCATCAAGTTCGATATATTTTGGTGTCAATCAGCTCGGAAATCGGTAGTCCAGTAACTCAATTCTGCTACCCCTTTGTATTACTTGCTTTATTTTTTATTGAGTTATTAAGTCTAATTTAGCGTATTCAATTTTGTTTCTTAAACAGTTACTGATTTAGACGTATATTCGTTTGAGTTTGTATTTATTAAAGGCGTTAATCAATGGTGTGTCCCAAGTTATATCGCTCCGGGATTCCGGGAACGTCTCCGAAGCCGCTCCTTGTTTATCCAAAACATAAGCGAGTCGGCACTTTAATGGCGTCCGATGGACGATTTTCACTTTCATGTTCAAATCGTTTTAAAGTGTAACCATCAAGAATCGAGTGTTATCACGTTTTTAATTGTTACTTCGCTTTTTACAACTCTTTGGACTTGTGTGCTCCAATTATGTAGAACAGGACTATCTTGACACGTAATACAAACGTTAGTAATTTTTCTTACATACAAGAAGTTCGAATTCTACATATTATCTTTACAATTATTTAGCCGAAGTTATAACCAAACTTTGGATCGTAATACAGTTGCTGTGTTAAGATTTATTTGGATTTTCTCTCGAAATATATTCTTTCACATTTTGGCGGATATTTAAAGATAGTTACGAAAGTGATAGCATTGTCGACACTTCATGATATTTCAATAGATAAAAGCTCATTGCTGAATGTGTATAATTCGTTTGGAACTATAAATGTGTGAGCCGAGCAAACATTACAACACGCGCGGTGTCGCGGGGGCGCTGCGAAATTTGGGGTCATCTTTATTGACTCGTCGATTACGAGCGGCACCTTCTCATCGTTACACTAAATAACTGACGGTTAATATTATATTATAAAATCACGCGCGATGTCCGCGCAGCGCCGGTCTCTATTCTGTTTGCTGTGCCATTAGCGTGGGTTTAACTAACGTTAACCTACTTATAGTTGTGTACCTCAGATTTGGATCTACTATAAGTTACTTAAATCGAACGGAAATATCTTAAGAACTGGATTTAATGTAATCTATTCTTAATTCTACAATGGGATGTTTAGGTAAACGATTAGCCCATTCGACGTGAATATATCTCGCGTATATGCGAGCGTAACTAATTGTTCATATTGCGTAGGATTGGAAACCTGCCTTAGAATAAGAAGTTGGTACAAAAGAAGACTAGGAAGTACAACGTCCTCACTTATAAGTGTCCCAAGTCCTTTCAAGACTCGTAAGTTGTGATCGTAACAACCGCACTGATTAACCTGCTTAATAAAATCGTGATCGGTTTGAAAATGTAAAGAAATAAATACTAAATGGAATCCAGTAGCCGCATGGGACCCTGAGAAAGTTAAATTGAAGAATTATCGGACAGATTGACGAATATAGAGAAAGGGTTCTGTACATCATTTTTGATTTGCGAACATCATAATAAAAAAAAAGTTAAAACTATGAAATTTGTTTAAATTAGTTCGTAAGAATCAAATTTTTAGTATAAAGGCAATTGAGTTTTAAATCTATGGCTCTAGATTTTTTTTATTTGCAAGTAATAGTGCCTCGTCTTATAATATGGATGTCCTTTGTTAACTTTGTTAAAAAGTTGCAATCGTTCTTTCGACCGCGGACCCCTAAAACAGTTGAATCAAAGGAGGTTGCGTGCTCCTTGGCCGGAACGTTTATCCGAACGAAACATTTCACCGATAATAACTCCACACAATATAATAATGCGAATAATAAATAAAAAAAGGAAATAAAATAATAATTTTAATGTCGTAATTGGGGGCCGGCGGCGATGCAGAATGCGCTCGCTCCGACTGACGTTTTCGTTAACGTCAGACATCAGCTTACATCGACGTGGACTCTGTTCTTTTATTGTATTGATAAAACGATCAACGATGCTTTCTGCACTTGATTCAGTGAATGAAAATCATTATTTATTTTAATTAATAATTACTAAGATTAAAATATGTATTTCATCGCTTACCCTACCTTCTTGTAATTATAGGGATGATTTTTTTTATATATTTGTGGAAGTAGAACGACATTTTCGTTTAATGAGTCCCCCGGGCGAGTTGCGGAGACACTGCCATCTGCCGGCGATACTTAGCATAAGTTTATATACCTGTTGCACGCGAATAAGGATTGTAATTAAAGAGATAAATCCTGAGGCGGTGAGTTCACCGAAGATACGCGACCACACACCAATTATATCAATATGTCTGACAAATCCAGATTGTCGGTATACGTAGGTATTGATTGATTACCAGTTCACTTTTAAACGATAGTTTTGAGGTTTGGATAATCGATGTCATATTCAGCGGAACTAATCTTAAAGGTCTACAGAATTATTGAAAATCCTCGTAATTTAATACAAGTTGTAAAACATAGTTTGTAATAACTATTAAACATGTTGAATTTAGCGTCAAGAATAACAGACATTGTAACGACGGACGCCATTATGTTTCCATGTAGCGTTCTGACGCGTCGCGACATTTATATGTAATTGTCGGTTCCTCGGTTCCAGTAGATGCTTTCCACGCTGCGAGCACCTGCCTCTCGAATACACTTTGAAATAAAACACATAAACATTTAAAACTGTGCCATTATAATTTACTTCACATGCTGTGTCTACTTTCTTGTGGATAGGAAGTGAGATTAACACAAATTTCAAAATGGCGTCGTAATTGAATTTGAATTTTCAACTCCTATTCGTTTTCTACGTTGCTAGACTTCTTCTAGATTGTTGGATTAAAGAAAAATTTACATGAGAAAAGCCTCTAGAGGTGTAGAAATTCATTAATACATTGTTTATCAAGTTAATCTTTTTGTTTTTCCCTGCAGTCGGCACGGTCAGAAGGTGAATCGTCGGGAGAGCAGTCGTGTGAGAGTTCAGACGAGGGCGTGGGGCGGGATGCACCAGCTCATCCGTCCCACCAGCCGCTCCCACCGCACCAACCGCACCAACTGCACCAACCGCACCAACTCCACCAGATGAACCAGATGAACCACAGCATGAACCACGCCATCAACCACCAGCCGATCAATAACCAAATAAACCAACATCAAAGGAATTCGCCCCGGCCTCTCGAAAGGGAACTTAAGGTATGATTATATTCTCGTGAAGTTACTTGTTTCTGTAAATCTTTTGTTGCTACACATCTTTTTCAATTCACGAACCCTCAACTTTATGGTCCTTCTGTGAATCTTAGCGGGATCAACCCTGATCACTTTGGATATCGCACATAACGGCGGTGACAGTGGCACATATAGCTTAGTACATTGGTCATTGTCGCAGGTCCGAGATGACTTCGAGTCTCTGAAGACATCGCTGCACCCGCACTTATCATCGCTGGCGTCGCTGGCACAGGGGGCGCCACTTTCAGCGCCGAGCAGCGTATTCGCGCTGGCGGGCGCCGGGCCGACTGGGGGTTTTCCCTATGCGCCGCCCGCGTTCCTCGCCCCCGCGCCGCCGCCTCCAGCGCAGCCTGCAGGCTCGGCATCCTCCTCATCGTCCGAAGGCAGCGCCGCGGGTTGGAGCTTTGAAGAACAGTACAAGCAAGTCCGACAAGTAAGTTCTTACTTTCTTTTTGAACTTCGAATCAAATCTACTTTTAATAAAAACTACAGGTTTAAATTTTCAGAAAATCAGAAGTAGAAAAAAAACGTTTTTTTTATATTTTCAATGATTAACACTTAATGTTGGTCAGTAATAAGTAAGAATATTTTAACAATGTTTTCTTCGGGTCAGTTTTATATATATGTAACTTCCTGATAACTCAATCATAGGTCGAGTACAACCCTTCCCCACGTTCCCCTCAACTTATTCATAACTAGAGACAAGGTGTGTCCAATAAGCGCTGTTTATTCGCTTATTTCGTCCGTCATAACTCGTTCTCTCTTTGTTCCATATTTCATTGGTTTGGACGGATTATGTCGAGGGGCAAAGGAACACTGTGAGCATTGAATCGTGTAATATTAGGGTGGATACTATTGGGGGGTCGATGTAAACATATTACATGTTTGTGTACTGGATTGTTAATTTATAAATTCGTTGTTTTAATAACGGTGTTCTGTTGAGTGTTGTAATGTTAATTATTAATTTAAAAGGTATCAATCGAAATTTATCTCACACTTAAAATATTTTTGAAACGGTTATTCTTTAAGAGAAGATAGTGGAGGGGACATCAAACGCGGGAGATTATTACTCTCCTCTTATTCTGCACTTATGGCAGTCGAAACATGTAGTCGAATTCAATGGAAACGAGAAATTTCTACAATTTTTACCTTAATATAACTTTAATCAAAGATCATTAAAATCAGGAATGTTTGTATCATTAATTTAAATATTAAAAGGTTTCAAAGAAATTCATAAGTAGCATCTGATATGTGTAATTATAATTTCTCATTTCCTATGAATTCGACCGTATAAAGTCGTATATTACTGCGTATATTTAAAAAAAAATCTTCGTTTCCAATTTTTTTTACAGTTTCACGTGAGTGTTATCGTTCTTTTTTTCTTTATTTTTATATAAATGGATCGTGAAAGGCGCTTATTTGGTGAAGCTTTTTCAAGTTAACAAGTTGTTAACTTATCGATCAAAAGAACTGATATCGGCGCCGACGATCACGCTCCTTCGCTTCGTAACTTAGCGATGAAACGAACGCGCTTGTTTGGAAATACTTTAAGCGATGCAGCTAGCTGTTCACGCAACGAATACATGCTAATATTATTGTATTTCTACTAGAAACTTTACTAATAATACAATAGCGAGACTTTTGATAGTTGGATAGGTGTTATCATGGATCTCCGAAACGGTTAAACGAATCTTGAAATGTAAAACATACTCTCAAAGAACATAGACCACTATTTTTTTTTAATTTCGTATAGGTATAGCAGGCGACATCTAGTATTATATATTAACAATAAAAATACAATTTTAATGATCCAATAATTTCGTATAATAATAAAACATGTGTGAAGAGATCTAAAAGTGCAGTTAATGGTAATTTAATTCATAGGCAAACATAACAAAGCTTCGAATGCGTAACCTCCACATCCGATTTAAATCGGTCTCAGAACTACAGCCTGCCTGCTTTACTTCATCTGTTTAAAAATGAGAGAGAATTAAGTGACCTATTTAAAATTACTTAATATTAAACTTTCGCACAGCTGTCGCGTGCAATCGTAGCGTGAAGGGCCGCCTCGTCCATTGTTGAGAGACGGCTATTCATACCAATATTATTGAAGTCAAATTAACGTGTTAACTGCTTTTATCGCGTTCGCATGCTCGCGGAGGAGCCTTCAAAGGCTACAAATCGATCAACCTCCTTTCTTAAAAGAAATATTAATAACTCATTTGTCTGTATTGCACTGTATACCAAAGCCTTTATTTACGATTTCGTTACGCGAACGAAATTAATTGATTGAATGTTGACGTGAATAAAAAACTCACGTATTGATTATAATTCTTTGTATAGTTTGTATAATTTTTCATTATTATGTGTTACCAATTATATACTAAATAGACTAGACTAAGCAATGTGAATATTAGCTAATAGAAGTCAGTCTTCTATGATTTACGAAACCATACCTACGAACCACTCCCTCTAAGACGGGCAACGCATCTGTGGTTCCTCTAGTATTGCAGGTTTCCATCGGCGTTGATGATCGCTCTTGTAATCCCGCCGCTGGTGCTGCCCCCTTCTCGTATAAAAAAAATCATAGAGGTACAAAATGTATTTTTTGATATCATTTGTTCACTACAAAGTTTCACAATAATAGTTTGTTGGAGGTAACATCGTATTATAGGATATTTTGTTTAATGTCAGCCTCGTGAGGGGGACATTGGCCAGAGTCCTTGTTACGGCTTGTTCAATTTTTACTATTGTTTATAGGATGTTAGGTTTACATTTTGGTTAAAGTTCTTGCTATCCTTCGTATTTTTCTTAGCGAAATTAAATAAATGATTCGTTTGCCTCTAGGCAATACATCTTTTGTAGGCATTGACAGATGTGAAGATAATTCACTGGCAATGTGAAATGTTGACACAATATCCACTTCGTATGTACAAGTTATGTCCATACAGGCCGCGGCCTATTGTGCTCTATATAATATTTCGCAAATATGGTTAATTTAAAGAGTCAAAAGCGAATGTTTGTTCGTGTTTAATGCATTTCACATTCGTTGCCTTTCACCGGCGCCATACGGCCGCGTCACGAGCTCTTTGTGGTGACTCTCGCGGGCTCGGCACGCGTTAATACCTCCTACATGACGTGTCGTATCACAATGCAACCGAGCACACACAAAGCCGGCTGTAAAATAACGTGCGAAACAGACCAAAGCAACATTGTCGAGGTGAGAACGTCGCCTAATTAAAGCTTTACGTTTCGCTCGCGAGATATCAAAGTCAAACAAAATTAAAACGATTTTATTGTTTTGATCTTTTGTTTTAAAACCTCGTAAAAGCGAACCTGTGATATCGTATTCTATTTATAAATAAATTTTATTACTATTATATGCGGAATATTCGATAAAACCAGTTACATCAAACATAGTATCGCTTTGAGAATTGTCTTTTCATAGGATGAGTGTAAATGCATTCATCGATTGAGAAAATATCAACCGATAAACGCTAACGAACTAACGCTAAACGATGTCAATAAATCAGTATAATGTCTACTGAATAATTAAAATAATTTATTGTCTTATTAAGCTTATTGTTGCATTCGTTTTAATAACGCCCTTAGCAACACGATTGCGATATTCTCGTAGGACTCGCGGCCGCTTTGATCCAAAGCGTACTACCGCCATTCGATTCGCTCTTTGCTTCCTTGTCGAATAATTGTTGTTCTATTTTGATATCATTTTATTGCAAACCATAAACAATATATGATTTAACCCCAACAAAAACAATAAAAGACCTATCGCACTCAGAGTCGTTCTCTTAACGTAACGTCGTCACTTTGAATATTAGCGTAGATTTAGAGTAACATAACTACGCGAAATCTACACTAAGCAATTGTTGGGTTGACTATATGTTTCACAATCAGCTTCATTAATAAAACTGTTTTAATCAAGTATATTATTTACATGTAATAAAATAGAAACAAAGCGTCCAAAAATCTATACTACTTAAAAACAGCTTATTTAACATGTAAATCGGTGTCGGTACCGACTAGTTTAGAGCCCCAGAGCTCTTCATCGGGGTGAGTGGGATTGGTACTATTG
>JAODUI010000008.1:2347314-2365261 GCA_027563995.1 Papilio gigon | reverse complement strand
TAATACTACATGGTCGTTATATTTCCTTCATTTCTGTGGTAAAAGAAAATTTAATCTAACAATTATCAACTTAATATAGGGCATCGTTCTCGAGTAATTTGTTGTCGAAGACGGTCTTATGTCCTGTCAACTACTGGTCCTACTCGCCCTATGAATAACTGAGTACTGACTGCGGTTACAATATGAACCTCCACACAATTGTGTGTCTTATGTCCTGGTAATAAAGTTGTGAATTAAATTGCCGATATCGCAATTATGTTGGCAGACATAGTCTATAAACGTTGTTGTGGACTCCTTATTTCTCGACCCTAAATCATTGTAGCGAATTATTGTTGTGCTGTCCTTTTATTAGCTGTCATTACAGTGTTGTTAAATTGTCGTATAGCGGACGTAAGTTGGGGCAATTTTAATATCTTCATACAATGATAGAGCTGGGTACACGGCGTTGCATATAAGTGATGTGTGAAATATTTTAGTCATGAAAAATGAATCGAAATGCCTCGTCGTTGTGATATAAATAAATTGACGTTTATTACAATTTCGTATTATATTTCTGTAACATTTATACTTGTTCAATCTGTATCTTAAAGAATTATTATCATACCGTAGTCAGTTTAGATTTCATATAAAAAAATTAGAAATGTAATATAAAAATGAATCGCTGAATGTGTTGGTAAGTACAAATCTCGAGACCAGTTGAACCGATTTCGCTAATTACTTTTTTTTAAATACTTCTATGAAGTACGAAGACGGAGAGAAAAAATTCCTGAAAAAGTCTAAAAACAACATATTTCTATAATAATATGAATACGAAAAATTTGTGTATAGCGTCCTTAATTTCCATATAGCAAATATATTAAATCAAATGCCTATCGTGTAGTACAGGTGTGATTCAATCGTGTCACGTCGCGCACGCCTGGCGCGCGTTAGTCTCGCTCGCTAGGGGGCGGCCACGTCGCACTGCACACTCATGCATGCTATTTGTCTGAACTCTAAGTAATTGGAACATTGCACTTTTATGTCATTTGTGAATTACTTAATGTAGTGCTTGTATCACATCATTCTAATATAGTAAGAAATCACAGTTGAGATGTACACAATAATATTATATCTATACAATTTCTTTTTTAAGAACACTATTAATTAAATCTTCATAGTGTTTGATTTATAAATCACTAAATCATTTTGTACTAGCCCTTCGTACCCTTTTACATGACACATGTCACCCTGTCAGTAGCGATGTTGCTACCACTAAAGTATTTGACCATACTTATCTTGTTACACAATGAGATGGTCGTAAAACAGGTGACAAGACATTACCACACCCGTAGCTCCTAATCTCTCCACCGCCTTGTTTAAATGCCACAAATGCACGTGTCCTATTAGATTCGCCTTCAACCTTTTTAAAGTGCCAGTACGTTATGGGTGCGTTCGGTAAAAAAACAAATGCTTTTTTTCCCAACTGGCAACCCAAACGATTAGCCAAGTGAGCCATCGAGCAACTATTCGAGTGTTTTCAATATTTATTTCGTCTAGACGTTTTATCAGTTGGGCGCTTTCGATATGTTTATCTTCGGAATGTTTTATACACTTGAACAAGGACTATGTGGGTACGTGTCAAATGATTCAGGAATTATTATATACGGTAGACCACACATGCTTTACAATTTTCCTATCAGAATATGAACGTCGTCCCTAATACTTAATCAATTTATTTTTTAATTAATGCCTTAGAACACCGTTATTCTGATATAATATGTTTCTATTTTCATTCAAAATATGTGTCGTTAATTATTAGAAGTAATGCTTACAAACTATGTCGAATTTTAACAACCAACTTAGTTAATATAATTTAGTTGCTTAACTCTTACCATATACCAAAAGTTAATGGCATGTTAAACGTGACGCCATTATCGGCGCAATGCCTTTGTGATAAGAACTTAAATGGCATAAACAAATCTGTAATGGTCTAATCGGTACCTAACTTCTTTTTAGTAAACATACAAGCGAACAAACAAATTAGTGCGACATTAAAAAGCATTTATTAACTTCCGCATCTAATTGAGGTGCGCATTTGTTTCTTATATATTCTATTTTTTTTATATAATTAATAAAACTGATTAATAATCTGATGCTTAATTAAAAACTAACCAAATAGCATAGGCATTGGGAAAGGCCTATGTCCAACAGTGGGCAGACAGGGGCTGTTGATGATGATGATGATGATGAAATGGCAAAATGTAAAATGAATGTAGAAGGCGGAGTACCGCATGCTGTGGAAAGCATTGGGAAAGGCCTATGTTCTGCAGTGGGCAGACAAGGGCTGTTGATGATGATGTAGCAAAAACTATTAAGTATGGAATTAAGTGAGGATCATTATTATCGTCAGCTTTTGTCTGCCCACTGCTGGACATAGGCTTTCACCAATGCCTACTAAAACATGCAGTCCTCCTTCCGCATCCGAGGACTATTAAGTTTAAATGTCAGATTGAAATTAATAATTTCTGTTTACTTCTATATGTCACTGGCGTGATTGTGTTTTTTTTAATTGGTTATAGTTTCGCGTGCGTACACTGTGGTTCATGACATCGGGCGCTCTGACGCACCCCAGCTGACTCGCTATTTCTGTCCGGCAGTGTACGGGGGTCGTTATTTCTATGCAACTTATGCGCTATACCCGAACGACAACATACAAGCGTTATCTATACTTAATGCTATTTTTGTAATTTATTTTTAATCACCATAATAATTAACTGGTAGGATGTTATCGCAAGAGGTTTTACTGTGGACATACCGTAGTAGAGAGATATCTTATAATTGTTTCTGTATTGCTTTTGTGGGACGTAATTATTTTCCCGTTGCTTGCGCTGTTTATAATCTATGGATACGAAATTCGGAGCATGAAAGTGAGGCTAAATAACACACAAACGAAAGCCTTATGTGTGTTTAAAATGCCTCAGTGTATCGATAATTGACTCTCAATTCTATGTCAACCTTGTGATGCACTCTATTTGTTATAAATCTAGTCTTATTTGCCACGGCTGCAACATCCTGTATTAAAACATTTTTTTTATCTGTGGACTTTCAATGAGAGTGTTGATAATATGTTTGTACAATACAGGGTGTTACTACATTTATAAATAATTAAATATAGACGTACACATAGAGGGCACTCGCACAACATTTCGTGTCTTATACAGTTTACATACTTCAATTTATATTATTTTAGCAATCAAATCATATTATGTAGTACGTTTGTTTGATTATTTTTAAACATCGATTGAATTATCAAATGCGTTTGACACGTAGTTACAGTTGTTAGTTTAACAGATTTTAATGTTTAAATTTATCCGGCTTTAAGGACCAAAAATCTGTCTTGTTTCAAAATTGTAAGTATTAATATCAAAAATATTTAAAATTTCTTATCGACCACCCAGCGTTTATTTTTGTTAGATTTAATATTTTAATAACCGTCGTTAAAAACATATTCTGCATTAGAGCCTTGCACTGTTCAAAATGGCCATCCTAATTCGATATGTTTGCCATGTGTATCGACTCAGCGCACATTATAGTGTCGGGTGGCAGTCGGCCCGTCACTCGCACGCTATGCAACTCTATTTATACATCGGATTGCATTCGAGATGCTACTAATTGAATTGATAGGAATATCATAATCGAGTTATGTTTTTATAACTAGCTGTGTCACGTGACAGCGACGGCGTGGAACAAAATGAAACATAGTAAATAGCCTATTGTAGGCTGTAATCTATCTCTGGGCCAAATTTCATCCAGATTCGTTAAACTGTTTTGGAATTACCTGCTAACAAACATCCATCCATCTATAGTCTACACGTTCCCATTAATAATATACGTAAAATGTATATTTTTTAATATACAAGTTACATGTTATTAGCCCTAAAAAATTATAAATCCCATTTTTAAGTTCTTTTCCGTGCTAAGTTGCTTTAAGACCTTTAAACCGTAGTTATCCAGCCGCAAGCCAAAATAAGTCATAAGTAAAAACAAAAGACAGCTGTCTAACTTAAATCCTCTTTTGTTTTAGCAACGTCAATTCAAATAAAGTTTATGCGATAAATTTGGTATTAGTTGTGTGGGAGGGCTGAGAGGCTAGCAGGCCGCCCTTACGGGAGGGGCGGCCGCAAATAGCCGTCGCACGGGACAAGCTAACCATCTGCTACACTATAAATAGCACCCTCAATGTAGTACCAAGGACGTCATTGTTTATCTCATTGTTTTAATCCATGATTACAGGTTATATGACGTTGCAATTCCTATTAAAACAACTATAATCTTCGCTTTAAAATGTCTTGTACAATTGTAGCCGATTTACTTGTTGAAATTAACCGATTGTTCAAATTAACTGGAACTAAATAATTGTGTAAAACTTAGTATTTTTGCAGTGTACTAGTGAGTGAGTCATATAAGAGATCTGATCTCGCTAAAACAGAGGTGTGTCGCTGCCCGTAAACATCCACAATAATTTATAAATAGTTTATAGTTTAAAAATTATATCCACTAGAAACTCTATTTATTAAACTCAATGAAAAGAATTAGGACGTGGAGTTAGTATATTAATGTTGTAAATGCGAAATATTGGATGGACGGCTGTTTGTTATCACATAAATCCAGTACGGCTTAACGGATTAGAGTAGAATTTGGAAAAGGACTAGATAGCAGTCCGCAATAATGGTTAGGATTCAGATTATAAATTTGATGTAGAACGGAGGTAATCGCGGATGTCAGCTAGTGAGCAATTCAAAAATGATGTAATGCTTTCGAAGCGTAACCCAAATACGGTATCGTCTTAATATTTAAATAACAACTTCCTTTACGTGAAACCCCTAAATCGAAGCCGAAAAACATTTGGTTGGCAGTTTTTGTTCGAAGCATTCCAATAAAATGTTTATCACCGAGCACATGTGGCCCGGCCTCTTCACTGGAGATTATTCTAAAATTTCCAGATTGCCACCCCCGGACAAAAAATAAATAAATCCAGACTCCGCACAAAAACTTGTCCCGAATACTCGAGATCCCCCTTGAAACATCGATTTACCGTTGCAGCCCGACATCATTATGCACGCGTTTATTAATTAGTCTTGAAAATTTTGTATGAAATGATGAACAACAAGTTACTTTAATAAACTTTTAATATTAGGTAAATATGGTTATTGAAATTAATTCATTCATTATTTCTTACACGAGAAAAATTTGCAGAAAAGTCCATACTTCTGTCCATAATACGCTTCGCTAGATTTGAATTACACATAAAATATACAAACGGCGTCATTTAAAAAATGAATGAAATATGTTTATGTGTGTGTGCTGTACTTATATAAGCGTGTGTGCGCGATCGCTGGCGCTGAGGGCTGCGCAGGCGCAACCCGCGGGTTATCATTTCCTGTTCTCATTTTAAATTTACAACATAATATTTTTTTGCCTGCACCCGGGAAGCTGAAGTTTTATTATTTTACCGTACCCCCTGAAAGACCGTCTATATTCTCCACCCTAATGTTTTACAGCAAATTACAATGTATATGATTATTTAATTATCATTTCAATTTTAGTCTACTTTGATATTATTATTATTAGTGTATCGTTACTGAGTTATTCTGAATTACAAAACGTAGATTGTCGTTAAATACCTTACAGTTATACTTAAATACGTAACAGTTTAACCTTTGAATACCCTTGAATGTTTATTAAATTAAAAGTATAAAAGTTCTGTGTTTGTAATCGTTGAAGGCGATGTTATTGTTGTACAAATTGAGTTATTGTTTTTATTGAATCGGCGCTCGAGTGGCTGTACTCCGTGCGCCAAGCTTCACGGGCGATAAAATGTCGCACAATTTCAATTTTTATACGTGTAATTGTTTATTAGGTCTTGCTCGACCGCCAAGACTTGCTTTGTCGGCTGGCGACAGTAGCATTTTATAGCCATCGATTCGATCCAGCCTAGACTTCTGTACTTCCCCATAAGTCATTTGAAAATTTACCTGGAACGTGCTTGAATTAATATGTAGCATTTTATTTGAGACCTTTTTTTAGTAAAATTACTTCTCGATATTCAACTGATAAAAGATTAGCATAAAATTTCTTTTATCAAGGAACCAGAAAACGTATATATGACAATTAGTCATTTAGTAACACTCATGATCATCAAGAAGATACTCTTGACAGTACAGTACGATTGTCTTCGAATCCGAGATCTAATATAACGCAATATGGCTAAATGATAACATTCCTTGGTTAAGTTAACAATCGTCTTGTCGAAACATCCCGCGCGCCTTTGATCAGACCATTACGTGACTTCCTAGAATCACTTAATGAGTTACACGGCAACATGTAACCTACTGATGAATCAGAAACACGCTGTACTTTCGCTTTCTAGTAATTTTAGTGTTTGTTCTGATATTTGTAGATAAACAAGTGTCATAGACAACATATAAAATTATTTATACGTTCAGCGTTTTAACTCGAAGAATTTTCACCATACACGACAATTAATCTCGGATAAACTGAAAGGTTACGATAAAATACTTTTTCTCATATATAAATATTAAATAGCTATTCTTAACTTATATTATGGCTTTTGTTTACTGTACGATTTTCGAAAAATAGGTGAAAAAGTAACATCGTAATTTCTACCATGGAATTTGACGTTCATCTGTTTATTTGACTTCAGCGTGGCCTTGAAACAAGAGAAATGAATCTTTTTTATAATCTATTTAAAATTACGTAGGAATGTTAAATATGTTATTTGTTATATTACGACGAAGATTTTTATACGTTTAGCGTGATTTGATACGCTAAAACACTTTTTAGGTGTGCAGTGGTGCGGGCGCCGCGCGGCGTTTGTTTGTGCGGCGGCGCTCTCGGCGCGCTCAAAGCGCGGCTGCAACGTTTCCTCTTTACGAGCCGCCCAACTGGGGAACACTTTGTATCGTTATCCATTGTTTTATCAATATCAATAATTTATCACTTAAGCGAGAACGGAACGCGTCTCTCCGCACATAAAATATCGCGTGATTCTTGATTTTTCCGAGAAGTAAACAAAAACATCGTTTAAATGTAGACGGGATCATTCTATTTCTAACCGCGCGGCGGCCGCTTGTTGTGATTTAAAATGTAATTATTTTCCTTTTGCTTATCATAAATGTGACGATGGAAAGCTGGCCAGTGTGTCAAATTATTAAATATCTTTCTTCTTAAAACTAACAAAATACCGGTACTCACAAACGTTTAATAGTAACTAAGGGCGTTCTTTAGTGTAGACTTATTATCAAATCTACACTTCCGGACTGGTATGTAAACATTGAACTAACATAACATCAAAACTAACCTGTTATTATATAAAGAGCCCGGATCAAGTTTATTGTTAGATTACTAAGACAATTTTTTATGTTCTAAACAAGTTAATTAAACGTTTTGACATAAAATATTGTTGATCCGAAGATACATTTAATGTCACGTGTAATCAATCAAACGGCGTTTAAATGAAACATGGTTATAAAAATTGCGCTGCGGGCGCGCCACCTAGCGGCAGGGCGTGGTACAATAATGAAGGCAGTCCATTAACTCTTTAGTGGCGCTTTATAGGTGTTTTAAAGACTGCTTTAATTATTGTGAAACGTGTATTACATCGAGTGAATAATGGCGAGGATTTACACGGTGTTCTGCCAGTGGCTGCGGCTAGGAAGGTAGCTGGTAGATAATTGTAACTAGGTCTGTAGCCGAGGGGTTAGAATTATTGATTCTAATTTGTATCACATTACTTGGGATGTGTTTCCTGTGCTAAGGGAGGGAAGCATCACACATATTTAAGATAACTTCGTGTATAAAGAGCACATAAACAAGAAGATGATGAGATTGAACGTGGATGGCTATAAAGGTAGAAAACCGAAGAAGGTGTGGATGGATTTTGTGAAAGAGGATATGTGTAAAAAGTGTGTGAGTTCAGATATGACGACTGACAGAGATGTATGAAAGAGTACTGAGCCGAACCTCCGTCGGGAAAAAGGAAAGAAAACTTTTTTTAATTCACAAACCACTACACAGATTTGAATAATTCGTTTTATAAAAACAAGTTCAACACGTACGAAAGGTTTTTGGTTATATATCATATTGTTAAACTTAGGGCGACCTCTCGTGTCGGAGGCCAAGACTAACTTTGAGTCGTTGCTCCAGCAAAGGAAACTTTGGAACTCGTGACATTGGAAGAAAACTGTTATGCGAAAATTTCACGCGAGAAAATAGTTAGTTGCTACATTTAAATTTATATATAGATAATAAATTTGCACTATTCGATACAAAAAAAAGTGATTAGGGTTCATAAATTTTATAACAGACCGTGTAATCGACAAACGATGTTTGAAAAACAATGGACGTGTACGGGTAGTGAATGATGATGTAATCATAGTGTGTGGGGTGCGGACATCGGGGAGTATTGAGCTATTGACTATCGGGTGATAATTAAAATGGCACAGCGTTCCCCGGGCCGTGCGAAACGTCGTGTGTTACCGCAATAATAGCGCCCCCAGTAATTGAGAGTTCAAATCGTCCACTATTGTTGTGGTCCTATTAAATTTTTCTTTGCAAATTTCTTTATCATCTTCAACCTGGCCTTTTCCCTGCGGAGGGTCGGCATATACTACTCTTCCATACATCTCTGTCAGCCTTCATATCTGAACTCACACACTTACGCATATCCTCTTTCACACAATCCATCCTTATACTTAATTCTCATTTTGAATTTATAATTGAAGCGCGGGTTTCACTACGTTTATACGATATCAAGTTTTAGAAACAAATTATAGAAGTTTTATACGGGAATGTGTTGATGGAATACGTCGCACGAAGTACCATATAATGTAACCACCCGCGACCTCTACCCGTAGACATCAGAAGTAATAATGTTATACATTAGGCATTGGTGAACGCCTATGTCCAACAATGGGCAGATAGAGGCTGATGATGATGACATTAAGTTAACAATAGAATGTTTCACATTCTTAGAAAGTGTATACTTAATCTAATTAGGATGATAATTTACTTGCAATATTTGAACACGTCCAAGGTCAATAAATCCTCATTGATAGGTAAAGATTCGTCATAATGCCATTCAGTTTTTAACAAACAAATATTTGGTTAACGTATGAATCACTCATCTTCCGTGGATAGTCGACATCTCGGGTTTTTTCTTTCCGCTCCACGAACACTTGACAAATAACATTGCGACGTTACGATTTTATGAAACAGATGATGTTTGAGATTACGACACGTGACTGTAAGAAATATTAAGGTTATGAAATTGGCTCAATTGTCGCTCAATTATTATTGTAGTCAATGTATGACTTATAATTGTTGTCATGGAAACTGCTCGCTTGAGGAGGTACTTTTTTTGCAGTCCTGAGCATTGGCTGTTTTAGTGTTGGGATTCGATAGCCCTTGATGCGGTATTGTTATTATTTTGTTTTTTTTTAGCTTAAATTGTTTTGAAGTCTATGTAAAAAGGTTGAAAGAAGGACTGAGAAATATTACTGTTACTTCTAAAATAGTATGTGATATATAGGTAATTTTCCCGCGTTATAATTCGTAAACACGTAGTGACGTCATCGAGTTTAGGTTCTACACAAATTATTATGCATAACAACATCATCTAATGCGATATAATAAATATTTAATGTAAAAATAGTACTGATTATATGTACCAATTGTTTACCTCTCTACATTGTTATATAAAAACTCCTAACAAAAAACATTGACGCATTACCCTCTAGTTCATTACGTTGCAATGTAATTATTGTATGTGATGCTCGTACAAATACATCTTGACTATAAGAATGTTAATTACAAAGGTCTTTACGAATACCATGATAAGCCTAATAACCTAATAGCTTCATGTTCTAATCTCTAGCCCTGCTGCTGCACATTCTCCTTCATATAATATCTCTATTACAATTATTATCTTTATAACTAATTTTAAATCCTAATTATTGTTACAATTACTAACGTTCAGATCACCATGATCATCAGCCTCTCCCCTCTGCTGAAATAAGGCCTTCTCCAATACTGTCCACTGTATTCATTGTTGAAGCTTCCGCAATGTTTAGATGGATGTATGTTATTAGATTAACGGTTTTGGCTGAAATTTGGCACATTGATAGAACTCGTAGTTTATTTTCTAGGTCACAATTATGACTTGTAGCCTAGATTATTTTAGCCTTAAGGACTGTTATATAAAATGTCACATAATTACATTCTTAGCGTGATAAGGACGTGTATTTAAATATTCTATTACTATGTTAAATCCCTATTACAATTGTTCTTAGAATGCTTATAAATCTTCTAAGGATTATGATAAAATACGATACCATTTCCAATATTTTTTTAAACAATTGGTTGCTATTAAATCCTCTTTCGAGCCACATGGCGACTGACCATTCTGTGCATTCCATTGTTTCAGTCCCAGTCGGATTCCTCGAAGCCGTAGTCAATAAGCCATATCTATTCACTTCCTCTGATAATAAAGTAAAGATTCTTTCGCCTTTTGTTTGTGCATTACTGAAAATAACATTTTAATTCGTCATTTGAAAGGGCCTTTGCCTGTTTCACTCGTTCCATTGTCATTTTTATTGCGCTTATTTTTATTTTACGAATTATCGTTTGTCGGCCCTCGGTGTGACTATTAAATTGGTCTTTACTAGAAATTTTATTGCTTCGTAAAAAAATGTTTAAAAGGAATAAAATAAATGAGGTCTCTGTGAGACTCACTTTTTGTGTAGATAAGTATTGATGCTTATGTATAAATATTTCTAGTAAATACCGGCTTAAATATTAGTTAAGTTGTTTTGAGTTATCCAGGTAGTCAGTTCTTATAAATCATTGGTTATTAAACATAGAAATGAATAATAACATCGAATGTGTCCTAATGTTTAGTACACTTTTGAATCTATATTGAAGATTGTGACGTAAATTTTCGTTGACAATGTTTAGGCATTGCTGGGGACCGCTCTCGGGGCTTCCCCGCGGACAAAATCTTACACGGTATACTGAGAAACAAATGCAGTCTATTAAAGATTTTTTGCAATATACTGTTTGTGATCAGTATACATATGTTACAAAAAGTCTCAGTGTCAGTTTATATAGTTGTTTTCTTCATATCATTAGTATAATGTACATTTTCTTAGAAATCTCTGCATCGAGCTCCTACTGTTACATATTAAAGTTGACAGTTATAATATGTCCCCGCAACCCTTTAGTATCACGGACCTGTCATAGTCGTAACCCACGAGCCGACCCGTATCGGTGCAGCCGCCCGTATCGCGGAATTCTTCCACTTTACCCCATTACAAAGATATCAATAACGAGATAACATCCACCCCATGCAATCCCGTCGCATTCAATCACCGGATTTAATTGATTATTTGTGAAATACAAAATTATTACCCGCCCAAAACGAATGTACAGCTCTAGCACCCTTCAATTTACACTAATGACGTAGTCGCAGAAACCCTCAGTGTTATTTAGCTAGCAACTTTGAAACGTCACGATCGCAATTCGGCACATCACCACCGACATTACGTAATAAACCTGCGGTCAAACAATTATGTTTACACACTTAGCGTACGTTTTCATTAATTTTTAATACGACCGCTTGTGAATTACGATTCTCTTAACCCAGATGCGGTTTCAAAACGTGAATATTTATTCCCGAGATCCCAAGATATTTGCCGTTATTTTTTACGAGTCATGCCGCACCGACCGTACTGCAATATTTTAAACAATACAGATCTTTCAATCGTCGTACTGTGCACATAGATTATAAAACAAACCCAATTCTTAGAATAGCCTTGCGCTTTGTATCCACACGATTGCTATTTATAATTACAACTTTTAAGCTGTCTGGAGGAAAAATGTAACGACACGTTCTCTATTATTGCAAAATTACACTTATCGCGTCGAGATAAAGTCGAAATTCTATTATATAATCAATCGATTTAATACCGTTTGGTGAGCAGGTAGTAATATTTAAATTTCGTAGCGATCTGGTGTGGCGACAACCCCTGCGCCGGTGCCGCTGGGGTGGAGCGGCGCGTCTAGCGAAACCTTCCGTCTCGCTCCCCCGCGGGCGCTTTTCTTATCTTTGTCTCGCCTATTATTGTCATATCAAGATTCGAACATTGCATTTTGTTTCCAATTTTCAATTTAGTTTATATCTGATGTTGGCACGGACTAGACGTCTGGCGTGTCGCCGTCGCGCTCCGTCCACGTGCTTACGTCGCGCGTTGCCGTTTTGACATTTTTTTTAATTATTACCTATTTGTGATATAAACTTGACTTGATTTTATGTGACTTATTGGACCGTGATATTATATTAAATGGAATTCATGGATTTCTTCAATACGCTAATGGAGGAGCAGCGTCAGAGCTCGCACAATGATCCACCGAAGATGCCGAACTTCTTTGAAGTTGATAAGAAGAAGGTATGCTGTTGAATATTTCTCATTTAGTACTGTTAAATTTTTTATCTATTCAATTACATGGAACCTTCAACTGAAAATTGATTTGACTTTTTCGATTCTGTTAACGTTTCTTTTACTTTTTTTTAATAAAAAATCTTTTAAATTTCTTTAACAACAAAACATTGAATACGATGTTTTCTCTGTAGACTTATTTATTTATATCAGTACAAAACTCTTCTTTTAAAAGACTTAAACGCTTCTGAAAGCTCTGATATTATACATGTTGAGAGGACTTATTTTTTAACTATGACATAAATTAATAACATACGTTATTATGTGTTAGTACGTCCTATTATGTACTATATTCATCTCTATACTACACTAGTAGTAATCTAAAGATATTAGTAACGTATTTTTGATGTAAGAATTACATTTTTGTTTGTCAAAGTGTCACGTGTGATTTTGTGAAGTCATTAATAACAGTACCAATCGATGTACTTCCTAATTACGCGTACAAACAAACAAATAAAACGATAATAATCTTATCACGACGCTAATTTACGATCATTCCGAGAAATCATTTCGATTCAATAAATAATATTTGTGAAACAATTAATTAACAACATTCAATTCAAATGGATGTTGAATGGGATCCAAACAATGAATTAAATTAGTGACAATTGTGTTAATCACATAATTTAAATAAATAATAATGAAATGATAAGAAATATAAATAATAAGAACTCCCGAATTTGAGATTTGATGCCTAGATGTATGTACCAGGACGGTGCAAAACAGAATCTGTGACTACACCTTTAGATTACGGGCGTGAGTTTATATTATTGTGTTATAAGGAGATACAGTTTTTCGATTTTCTAGTATATCTTATTTTAAATTCATTAAGCTTCAATAGCGTAATGTTTAAGGTACGGTTCCCGATCTCGTGGCCAAGAGGTTCGAATCCCGCCATTCAACTATTACGACAATATCCATATACTAGCTCAAGTCTAAAGCCTTCTCCATCTAAACGAAATGGTACAGGTAATGTTAGTAAATTGACGAACATCTTGTATTATTATGGCATTTTATATTTCTGGCCAGTTTACTAGTTTTCGAATGCGGTTGTTGTATTTTTTTTTTTAAGTTTTATTGGTGTAAAGCTCGAAAAAGGTAAAGGATTAAAAAGGTTTAGTGATAACCGATACTGGTTGTATAACAATATAAGTAAGCTTCATTTGAAGTCGATAATGCAGTTCCAAACAAAAGGCTATTGTGAAAACGGGACTGTTTTCTAGAAATTTCTTTTATATATTGCAAGGGTCTGGGTAAATATGGCCTGTTAAAAGGTTTACTATATTATTGAGTCACTATTACTCTGACTAGGATTAATTCTTCGTTTGTTTTAGATATTATTAAGTACAAGTACTACATATGTTTGTGCGTAAAATAATTTAATAAAAAATGATTGTATATTTCAATGATTTTTTTTTCGAATAATTTAGTAAAGATAAAAAACCTTGTAAAGAGCAAAACATTGCATCAGTTAATTTGATGAAATAAAAAAATACATTCACAGAATATGGATATTAATTTAAATTATAAGAAGCTTTTGAAAATGAAATAACAGTTATTAAAAATAATACATTCCAAGCTTTTCATTACATTTTCGTACTGAAAATTAAATGCGAATAATTTAATATATTGTCGATTGAGTTTTATTTATATTTCAGCTCGAGAACGCGTTTGTTATAAAGTACTCTTTAAGAATACTCTTTAATTGATTTATGAATATTCAATCTTTGTATAAAAAGTTCGATACCTGTAGGGTTCCTGTTTATGTTATTGTTAATTGTAGGCTTCATATAAGGCGATACAAAATTAATACTGTCATGTGGACGGATTAAAGTCAAATGTATTCGTTGTAAATTCAGAATATTTATGATACATTTAATGCTAGTTTAATCTCAAGTCGTTAATGTTTAAAATAAATCTGGACGCTAAATGACGAATGGGTTCCTTAATACTTATTTTTTGAATTCATTACAATTATATTCTAGGTAGGCATTTTACTGCGTGATCGTTAATTTGTCGGTTTTATACTTTATTTTTATTAAATTACTAGATGTTCGCCACTCGAAAAACACCTTAGTAGCCTACGTGATACCCAGAATACGCGGTCCATGAAGATGTTATATAGATGTATTCTAACAAACATTGAAACTTTTGCATAAATGATATGACCTTTTTACAATTTCCCTAGATTGTCAATTGTTTTACAATTTACATATCAAACGTTTATTCACTTTCTTTAAATTTCTTCAAAAAATTTTCTACGTATCCTTAATTCTAAAAGAGTTGAGTTGGTTGAAGTGCGCAAGTTTACAAAGATAAATTTTTTAAAGCTTTTTTTATGAAAAAAATGTTATTAATTAATGTATTCAGTTCGTGTCTGTATCAAAACTAGCTGGTTACTTTATTGTGGCACTTGGTGTAATGTCAGGGGTGGTCAATCACGCGGTCACCGATTATTTTTACGAGCCGCCTCCGTTTTATTGCCGGATAATGCGTGAAACGTATGATTTTATAACCGGGCAACTATCGTAACCATCGGATTAAATGCCCTTTTTATCCGTGTTGATTTATCAGACGTCTACGCTTTGGGGTTTACTGCAAATGATTTTATTAGGGAAACGAAGCGTCGTGTCGTATACAGATGTGGTCATATTTTTTATAATAAATTTGGATTACTGTTAAATTTTAACATCGTATAATATTATTTGTTTCGTGTATTTAAATGCTAACACGATTAATTTAATTGTATAAATATATCGAAGTTTTAAAGAACTTTCTACCCTTTTGAATCTAAAATTGTTATTTTTTAATTTCATTTGTTTTAGTCTCGAATCGAAGCACCAATAGCCTGATTGTTATGGGTTCAGATTTTCGATCGCGTTGTAATGAGTTGGAATCCCGCTATTGGACTATTGTCGTAAACCATATCCTAGCTCAAACCTAGCTTAGTTGTGGCAAAAGAAGTATCAGAAAATAACAAAAATGTTGTAATATTTTACATAATAAAATATCTTATCTTACAACAACAAGATTATGCTTCTTGTGCAAATTTCTCCCATATTAGCTTTAATATAAGTCCGCTAAAGCATATTATCGCAACGTCCAGCTAATTCGTAACATTGGTAAGCAATGCAAATATATCGACAGTCCGGCGACGACTGTGAGTGCATACTTGCACAAAGGAAGAGGTTTGTTGCGCGCTGGGGAATTAGCATGTCGCCGCTGTGGTCATCCCCGTTGTGTGGTGTGCTCGTGTGTGTGTGGCCGGCGGGGTCGACGGCCGCGACACCTGCACCGCACACACGCGAACAAACGCATATGCGTGTGCGCGTGTTTATCAAGGCTCTCGCCCGGTGGAAATCTTTGCAAACATTGTGCATGTGCTGAGGAAATGCGTATTTTCAATAACGATAATTTTTATTGCAAATGTTTGTATGTGTGCGTTTGCGTAAGAATCACAGGTCATTTTAATAGCGTAAGATTATTACATTCTCTTTCAAATTTTAATAAAAATAACAATCACAGTAAAGACCACGTGAAAATGTAATGTAGGCGCGTCGTTCGCCTGTGGGTTGTGCTAATGCTCCGGACACGCGCCGCCCGTCCCCACCGGCGACCGTATTGACACATCGCCTTTGTCATTGTGCGAATTAAAAAAGCGCACACAGACCAACAGACAATGAATGGCAACATTCTACGCTTTTTGCTGAATGGGAAAGAAATTGTGTAAAGATGTTATGTGTATAGATAGCCTCAGTCACATTTCAAAGTTACCTTAATGCTTAAAGTTTTTTTTTTTTGTAGGAAAATAGATTTCCGGAACTTATATAGAAACATGTTGTGTTTGAAATGAGGTTTTTCTTTAAAACAACTTAAAGGATAGAAGTTCGCTAAGGACAATTTTTCACTTAATCCGGTTAGGGAAGCGTTTAGATTTGCAATTTATCGGTCAAACACATCCGAAAGAAATTCTCAAATCCAATTTTACTCAATCTTTTCTTACTTCATTTTAACCATTTTCTCACGAAGGTTACTTGTGAACTAAACACATTAGAAAAAACTTAATTTTCATAGAAGCTTTCTTTGCAGAACCCAATCCACTTAGCATCAGGTCATGTATACTCATTATAGAATATTAAAACAATGATTTGATGTACAGAGGTTATGTGAAATAGGATATATTTACTAAAGGAGTGAAATCAGATCGGCTGTTGGATATGTATGGAAAGGTACATACTGTGTCTACCCATCTACGGACAAGGGCAGGCTGATTATCATTATGGTTACAGACGTAATCAAATATTTTGATAAATTTAAAACAGGTAGAAAATATTTAATTCGATTGCTTATTACACTTTAATAAAATAAAATGAAAATAGAAATTAATTTAGTGCGTCATAATACGGTTGTGACGGTCAACTGATTGGAAGTTGACAATTATGGTATGTAAGAGGCTTAATGGCCGGCAGATAATTGTGGTCTGCAAGATATTTAGCGGAGGATTAGCCCCCCGCCCCGCGCGGCCTGCCCCCGCGCCGCCCGCCCTGCCGCGCTTGTTCGTAACTACATCAAACACTTTTCGATTTAATTTAATGTACATTAGTCATGTTTCTAAGTTTTAAGTTTAACGTGATTTCATATTGATTATAATAAAATAAGTATTTAAAGTAGGTCAATAAGATACAAGCACATTAATTGTCAACATCTTTAACGGTTCCTTAATAGTTGGTTACTTACACAAATGGGAATTAATCAGTGACCACTGACTGTGTGTGGTTGTAAGTGATAAATTAATAATAATGTTTTGCATTATCTAGAATATTGTACATCCCTGAGGGAGTTACGTCAACACGTAACATATTCCCGAGCAATCGTCACCCTCTCCCCAGCGGCGGGCGCAGAGCGGCCCCAAAATGTTCATCTAATTGGAGATCAAAGAGAGGGCGTGTAATAGCGTATACACCCTGTATACTCGATAGTTGTACGGTGCCTCTATACAGACATGCTAGATGTGGCACTTGCTTAAATATAACGCATAAATTTAATGACTGCTGTTCCTTGAAAGTAAGAAAAACTTATAATTAGACTTCGATGCGAAGAAAAAATAATGTTCTACAATTGTGACACATTATTAATGATAAAATTCATGCCAGGAAGTTTTAATAGTTTGATATTTTAAATATACCATAAAAAGTATCTTTATAATTTTCAAAATTCGATTTAAAGCGTGTGTGTATTGTCTAATTATTTGCAACTGTAATCAATGAGATAATCAAGTTTCATTATCAATTTATCAACTTTAAAACGACGTCTTATTCATCAGTTACAATGACGCATTCAGTATCCCTATGTGTATGTAATGAGCACGCATTGGTGACCGCCACTGACTATTG
>JAODUI010000008.1:2320863-2343829 GCA_027563995.1 Papilio gigon | reverse complement strand
CGACGACGTAAAACTGTAATCACATTCACAGTTACATTCGTGTCGTGACTGTCCTGATACTATTTCCTGACGACGCAAATAAATTATGACTACACATATATTATCATGCTAAAATATTACCAGCTACCGTTCGCGATATTAGTAATTACTGTATGCGATTGCTATGAAAATAGGTCGACTTATCGAACTGACGAACACACGATTAGATATTAAGGTGGGTCGTTTTTACGACTTGTTTGATGGAAAAAAGTTACATTGTTGAGGTATTAGAAAAGTACGGTAATACGACAGTAATTATTTGCGCGCAATAAGGCGTTACATTGTACGTTAAAACTATTATTACATTTTTTTTTACTAAGCAATCAGTATTTTTTATCGAAGAAATGAAGTTAGAAATATAGACGAAAAATAAAATCAATGAAAACGCGTATCTCTTCCTTAAAGGCCGGCAGCGCATCTGATTCTCTAGTGTTGCGGGATGTCCATGGGCGTTGACTAACTTTTTGATCCCGTCGCTACAGGCGCGAAATAGTCAGTTCAATTCTTATTTTTACGTGTGTTGGAAAAATAAACAATAAACAAATGACAGTCTTATATGTCACATTAAATAGATACTGTGTAAAAAAGCTTTGGTGTATAGAAACTCTGTGAACTTTGAAAATAATCCGTTTTATTATGGTATATGTACAAAGTTATTATTACACGATATGTTGAATAATAAATAATGTAGTATATGTGTTGCTGTTCTTGTCTCTGGAGGTGTTCTCGTAATGAATAAACCAATAAATCCCGCACGAGGCCCGCGAATTCATCATATCGCATTTAGATGTAAACTCAATAAGTGTAAATCTGCGGTATTTCCATAAACGCTGTCTCAGTTGTTCCTACGGCCGCGACTCGAGTGCTTTATTTATAAATCCATCCTTATATTACAAGTGTGAATTATCGCTTGCAATTTGAAATTGTCTTGCGGCGGCGCGCTCGTAGCTCAGCTTCGTACAGTTCGCGGGCACAATTGAGGTGTTATTTAACGTACTGATACCTCTACACTCTATATGTAATCGTATAAATATCTTATTTGCAATGAACGACGTAACAAACTGCGACGGTTAATTTCTAATTGTGATGATAAATTTGTAAGTAAAATTAACGAATTTAGTGAATGAAAAACCACGACAATAAATTGTAAAAAAAAATTGAATGTAAACTGTAAAATACTTTATTTTCTATTTTTATAACGGATGTTGTAGATAAGTAAGTAAATGTTCCAGAAGGCACAAAGTTACAAGTCGAAATGTATTGTCAGTGAACTATGTGATAATCAGACACTGAAGGTGTAAATACCAATAAAATAGAATGATGTGAGACAATATAAGCTCCCAATACAATAGTCAATCTTAGCACAATCGTCCGCATCTGTGTCAAAATCAATTTTAGTGCCTGCGACCGCCTTGACCTGCGCCCGCGCACTCAGCCATTTGATTTATATCATTCGTGATACATCAATAGAAAACGTCAGATCAACCTTGGCTTGGATATGATTTTATATATGACTCTAGGTGTACTATGCCCAAGTAGTAGTTATGTTGAATTGATTGTTACGAAATGGTTGAAAAAGATAGTATATTGTTAATCTAAGTTCGTTTTGATATTCAGATCTGTGGTTCCTCTTGTATTGCAAAGGTCCGTTGTGATCACCTTTGTGATTCCGCCACTCGTTTGCCCGCTTCCCTTATAAACAAAAGATGTTACTCAATCAATACAAGCTTTATAGCTTAGTCATGAGTCCATCTGTCGGTAGTACGCGACATTATTAAGTACGAAGTTATATTCGTCCGTTATGAACTAAATATTTGATCCTATATGAAGGTCAGTTATCCGAATATATTCTATAGAGCTGTTGTAGCGTGGTCCGTGGAATTATTACCAAACTGTGTGATGTTTTACAATATTTATTTATTTATTCAGGCGGAAGGGGAGAGTCGGTAATTGGCGCGCCACAATGGAGATTACGCGGCTTAGCGTTGAGTTTTGTCATTCAAATATCGACGCCTCGGTGGGCGACAACAGACCCTGTTATGATAATATTGCTGTCCTTTCCTATATACGCAAACTGTCCATGTCAACCACTATACTTCTCTTGACTGCGTCACGTCATAATCGACTGCTTCCTTACAGGAAAAATTCAATTCTTAACAGTCTATTGTAACTTTTTAATCTCTTCAACTTCTTTAAAGATTATTCAAGCAAAACCGAGTTCACACATTAATATTTAAAGCCACGTTTTGTATCATTTATATTCCCTGGTGACTAAAATTGGAACTGGTCGCTGCCGGCAAATTAGTCTGAACCATCATATCATTAGTTCGAGATAAAATTTGGTACCAATAACTTTAGCAGCATTATTACCTTTTTTTCGTCTACGTGTCTACATAGTTTCTTTATTTATATGTCATTACAAATTTAACCTTGTTTTCCGAAAATATCTGCTCGTCTAAATCTCTGGATAGACCTGTATTGCATCTTTCACGCGACAAAAGACCGTTTCGACTTAAAGACGTTAGCGAGTTAGGTTGATCGGTGTCGATATCATCTGATGAGCGCAAACTCAAGCTAGCACGGCAACAGGCGACCTCTGGCGCATCAATCTTCGCGATCGTCACTGTCCGCCGGTTGCGCCCTCTTCGATTAATCACCCGCCAGAACGTTTTCGATTATCGCCGGATAGCGCTCAATGAAAAAACATACAACGTTCCAATTACAAACCATCGGCTCGCGGATCATTTGTTTTAACAAAGGGTTATTTTGTGTGAAAATGTTAGACAATACAGGTACTAATTTTTGCTTACTTCCGCGCGGAATATTCTAGAAAGGATATTGCGGATGTTCTAGAAAGTAATCTATTTCTATGCTAAATTTCATTCAAATCCGTTTTAGAATTAAATACTTCGTGTCACCAGTGCATTAGAAATAGTGTTATTGATAGCCTTTTATGTTTCTTCTGTTTTATGTC
This sequence comes from Papilio gigon, assembly GCA_027563995.1. NCBI lineage: Eukaryota > Metazoa > Arthropoda > Insecta > Lepidoptera > Papilionidae > Papilio > Papilio gigon. The sequence continues at coordinate 2,340,816 of JAODUI010000008.1, read as the reverse complement.
ACTGTTCTTAGATCATCCTAGATGTCATATATTCCGTGTAAGTATCGATTTATCTAAATCTAGTATGACAGTGTATTGTCAGTGAACTCCGATACATTTCGCACGCTCCAAATGCCCTAACGCCTAGACTATTTAATGAGGCGTTATACAAATATATGAGACGGAAACAGGAAGCGTCAAATGGCGTTTCGTTGTTTCCACGGCCCAGTTCTTTGGCGTTAAGTGCTCCGATGTAATTGTCCGGCCAATGCAAATACTCTGATGTTTGATCGTCGCCAGCGTCACTTTGACACCGCGTTTGAACATTCGCCCATTCTAATGTGGACCGGATGGTGCGTTGTGTAGCGGGATTTCCTATTTCATGACGTCATCACACATCGAATTTGCTAATTCGAATTTCAAATATTGGATAAACGAAATATGATATCATCTTATTTAGAATTTTTTAAACAATTAATACAATTTATAGTCAAGAATATATTTTGTCATAAGTAACATAGAAATGTAACGAACTTGAATTTATGCGAAAGACACAGTATTTAATATGCATTGAAATAGATATACATGAGGCAGTGGTAGGCCTTCGCGTCAACGCTTCAGTTCAGACCAATCAAGCAATTTTATCGCTGCCAACGACTGATAAAGCGCTTTATCTGCTTTTTAAATTGCAAAGTGCGTTCAAAAACCGGATATTGTACAATTTGCTACCAATGTTTTGTCAGTTATGCACGATGGGGTGGCCGATTATTGCAGACGTGTACGAAGTGTGATAGTGTGTACTTGAATAGGGATGCCGTACACCTAATAGGGTTGTACAAATTTTATTATTATCAATTTAAGTTTATTTTTAGCGGCTCTGCTTTAGAGATTTGGTTAAATTCAGTAACAAAGCAATATTTTTATCAAACTTAAACCGCAATGACATTTCATTGTTTGACGTTGTGTTCAGTATTTTTTAATATAATTTTAAATATTTGCAGGGTTTTGTTAATTTACTAATATTTCTTTAACACACACCAACTAAGCTTTAGAATCGACCACGTGATCGGCAATCCATAGCCGCAACCATTAGGCTAATGTCATTAAGAACGTTAGAAGTAAGTTTTATTCTATAACAGGTGATGTAATTTATTTAAATTGTTTCTGGTTAATTCATAAGGTATGAGTGAAATAGTAAGTTTATGTGAAGAACGGTTACATTTTTCCGGACATGCGGGCGCACGTGTGCCGCGCTCCGGCGCACTCCGCTTCCTACAGCGAATATTAATTTATTTACTGTTGATTAAACGTTTTGAATAACTATTTATTATTGCATAACTAATACGAATACCGGAGGTTAGTTTAGCATCTCTTTATTAGCGAGGCACGATTTACGTATTTTCTATAGAAAAAGTTAATAAACATTAGCATTCTTAGACTCATTATATTTAATTGAACAGTAATTTCCATTAGTAGCAACGGTCAAGATTTTTCTTTAGAATATGTTAGTCTGTTTTTATTTTAAATTCCCCAACAGTCATGGAAATTGCTTGGAAAAAAGTTTTGTTATTAAGCATATGTTTTTATCGTTTAGTGAATGTGTATGCGTATAGTATATGTGATTTTTTTTATTGATTTCTATAAATAAATTAAATTGTTTCAGTTATACGAGATAAGTGACGATCCGCAACGCAAGGAGTTTCTGGACGATCTCTTCTCGTTCATGCAGAAGCGAGGTAAGTTCTAATTACTTATAAAACTTTTTGATACCAACCTCCTTACAACTAATTTATTACTGGCCACTTTCATTCATCGGTTTCAAACGACCAATTTACGTTGACCCGAGTGTTAGTTGCGTTGGCTATATGAAGTAAGTATGTGTTGATTGGTTATAGATATAAAAAAAAATGTCATCTTTAATCCAATAAACGGTTTTATATTACGCTTGATATTGTACAAGGGGTGATGGACAATTACAAACAATTGAATTTTTATTTTTTAATTTAGAGTCGTGTCAAAGAAAGTTAGGCCGGATTTTTTTCTGTTAGGTTAGGTTGTGTCCATTATTTAAAAAAAATCTTAGGTCTTAAATGGTTAAGGTTACTTCGATAACATATTACATCAACAGCAATCTCAATACTTAATTTCTTTTTATATCATACAAGATATACCTTCTATATAGAATGAATACTATCGATTTAAATATACATCAATCATATAAAGACCTATGTAAGTCCAATGTGGAACTAATGAGGGCGCTAGTGTGGGAATTCGCTACAAAAGCTAGTCTTATCTGCACAGATAATCATTGTGTTTTAAATATCATAATAGAAATAATTAAGCGAGAGATCGTTCGATCGCTCGGGGCGTCGAGATCGTGCGCGGGCGCGTGATTGATAACCGTACAACTGGCCTTGTCTATCATACGGATATTATGATGTGCTATCTCTGTTCCTCATTAATTGATCTCCGTTGCAAATGGCGCCATCAATGTCGTACGATTGATGTACGAGCGCGGCTTGTCGAATCGATACTTATTGTTGGACGGTTACTTTGATATCGATGTTCCCCTCACTATCCATGACGTCACCACTGCTGTTGATACACCTTCGTTAAATAAAAAAAGTAAGAGTTAATATTTAATGTAAGAGTCTATAATTTATATTAAATAATTGGAACCGTCGTTCTTTAGTCATCGTGTTAATTGTGAAAGTGTCCCAATTACTTAATCCGGCCAATAGGGTGCAGGGCGGAGCCACTGTTCACGCTCCAATGTTTATTGCAAGCGAGTAATTGAAACAGAATGTTGTTTTGGACGCCACTCACACCGTCAAGTTCACTGCGTAAACGAACAATTGACTCTTTATCATCTTGTATACATTTTTTTTTAAATTTGGCTTATTTTGGTTAAACAAGGGAGTGGTTATGGAAATGTTAAATGGATAGATCTGGGGGAAGTAAACTGGGCGGGTTATTTTTAAAGGGTGTAAAAAACCCTAAGTAGAGTAAGTAAGGGCAAGGAGATGACGATTTGGAAAACATGACGTTAAGCTTGAAATTTTGAAAGGAAAAATTAGTTTCGATTTATGTATATTCTACTTATTATAGTTTGATTCTTACTTATAATAATTCAACATTTAAGGTCTGTTACTGATATTAGTTGTAAGGTCGTCCCTAATATTCTACAAAGAGTATTATTTAGGCGCAATCAAGTTACGCGATGTTGTAAATGTGTGCGTACAGACCGAGTGTCGAGGTTCCCGATCAGAACGAGTCCGGCTTATCTCGTTCGGAATAAATTATTATTCAATTTATCACCCCCGGCCGCGGCCAACAAACTTCTGGTTGTTATTACGCGAGCCGCGATAAACACGAGAATTAATCGATTTGATTGTTTTTTGTATCGATTTATATTTGAACACTATCGCGATGCGATTAGAATCGAGAAGGGTTTCAATTTTGCTTTTATAGTTTTTATTTCAATGCAGATATTTGTTGTGTTTAGTGCCATCATGACATTTGTTGATGTTTCGTTAAGGTACATGAAAATAGTAAAGTATGGTATTTGAGGTTGCATAAATTTTCTTTGATCTCTCTTTTCTACGATTTTTTTTTTAAATCAATTATATTTTCTTACATTTTAAAGTGTAACCAAATTATAGTAATCGTGTTTAGTATAAAATAGTTGCCATATACCTCGAGGCAGTCTGATAATTAAAGTTTTATATTGCCATGTCATAGCAAACATCAAGTTTTAATTAGTTAGAATTAATTTATTCGAGGTGGGTTAATCCTCGTGCGAGGCGAGGCATCACTCGGCTCGATCTCCGCGTATTAATAATGTTTTATCATTTATTACTGCTCATGAGTAATGAAAGTGAACGCCACGCCCCGCACCGCTGCACTCCGTCTTCGTCTCGCGGACCAAAAAAAAACAACAGATTAAAAATATCGCTTACTTTTTGTTTTTTTTTTGTTTAAATCAATCACGAGCATAAACGTTTAATTTAACGACAACGACAAACGATTATGTAAATTCTAATTAAAGTGTATGACTGTGGGTGGTTGGACACGTTTTAGTTTAGTTAATTTGTATGACATTGTTTGTGTATTACTTATTGTGTATAACATTGTTATCAAAATATACAAGATACAAATAACCAATTACTATATACGAATTCAATTAAAATGAAAAATTATAACGAACATTAAATTGTAAGACAGTAATCATAGACAATTTAAAAATATATTAGTACCATAAATTTAAACACAGAGACATTCTAAAATCAATCCATAAACAATAAATGACTATCAGTTAGTGACTTGTGTACATATTATTTCTCATTTACAATGAATGCGACTATATTTGTTGTATATACTACCATGTAACTTTTATCCAATTTGAAGTTATTTTTTTACAATATTTAATAATTGTAACCTAACTTACACACTTAATAAGTGAAAAGTTTTAACACATGCTGTAGACTGATAAGGCTGACAATTTAAAATGATACACGTAAAGAACACAAGACACAATAATAGAACATATCACGTAGTCTCTTAAACCTATCATCTTTAAATCACGACACGCTCGTTGTGGAAATAGAAAACACATAAGTGCGGCCGATGTTAGCACGTGACCGGCTTGTTAGCGGCTGATTGATCGGCTATCAGGCCTGCCCGTCCTTAACGTGTACAGGATGATACAAAAACCTAACGGGATATTTAAACCACTACAATAACGTACTCTTTTACAATATATTTAGGTATTATACAGCGTGTTTATCTTTGATATAAATTAAACTATATAATAATTATGAAGTATTTTTTACGCTTCATCATCAGCTCTCGTCTGTCCACTGCTTGACATATGGACCTTTCCCGATGCTTTCCACAGTATGCGGTCCTCCGACTTCCGCATACGGCTTCTTGACATCACCTAGAGAGAAGACGCGTTATACTCCTTTCCAAATTTTTCGCTTAATGTGTTTTAAAGTACAAGCTCAAATCAATCGCTTTATTCAAATGATTGAAGTCATTCTTATTGATCTACTCTGACTGTAATTGACTTTAATATTATTAATTTATTAACTAAACTTTTCTACAGATAGACTAGTGAGTTTTATTTTGCACTAAGCATTATACAAGCTATCTGGTTAGGAATAAAAAAAATGTCAGTGCCGAAAGTAATGTAATCTTAATTAGACCAAACACAATCAATCATTGAATCGTGAAGCAGCAATTTGAGTGCACTGGATCAGCCTGTACGTGGCAGCCATTGTTTCACTTGTTAATGGCGACTTCGCTATAACTAATAACATCTCATTCGGATTCATTTCCCGTGATTAATTATCTGTTTAATCGATATGAGATGTTGTGCCAACAGTCTTCTCCAATTTCAACCAACTGTATACTTTCGTAATTTGTATTTTATCACATGGTAACAGAGTTTCTTTTTGTATGTGGATATTTGGACATAGATTAGATTAAAGAGTTGATCTATCATTTTTTTTCATCATTTCATTGAAGATAGCCTTTTGTTGGAGGTTTAATTGGTGTCTTAAACTGGCTCGCGGTTAATTCGATTTCGGGCCGAGCTTTACCTTAGCTCATTTGCCTTCGTCTTTTTGTCTGCTCGCGACGAGTGTTCATTTAAATTTGATTGATTACACTCATTTCGATGTAATTGTATAAAAGTGTAAAAAAAAAAACATTAATGTGTTCGTTTGAAATGGTTATTTCCTCATTTGTTTAAGAACATCTTAGAACAAACAACTTTTCGGAATATGTCTTATTTCCACAAAGATTTCGTCGAATTCTTTTTATTTTTTATTTAAAATAGCTGGCCAGTGTTATCCACGACAGTAACTTGGCTGAATTAAAAATGTCACAGCACGTCAGAGAATTGAATTAAAAAAAAATTCCGCCCGCGTCCGCATATGCTGTAAACATTTAATTGTCAAAGTCGTTGTGTCGCGTTTTAAAATAACGTCGTGAATTGATGATGCGATGCGATTAGAACAAGGGCGAAGATTGATGATGGTGCCTCGAGACAGGAATTATGTCGCGGTGCGTTACGGACTTTGGTAATTTTAATTATTGTTCCCAATGTACACAAACGTTTCGGTTTCATTTACGACAGAGGTCCAAACATTTTACATAGCATTCTATTTGGTTGCTTTTGCATTGCAAATTTTTTTTTATATGTATCGAACAATAACTGTATATAACGCGATTGCGTTGCTTAGAATGTAAATTCTATTTTTATAATTGTCGTCTGTCTTCAAGCCTGCATAAATTTGGGGTAATTTCGAAACGACTAAATTGATTTTGATGGGACTTTCACTGGAAGATTGTAACTAAAGCTACTTTTTAATACACCGCTGATAAACTCGTGGGCATTCGCACGTTGATTATAAACGTAAATTTGTCTCGTCCTATTGGTTATTGGAGATCAGGAGAGTGGGCAGGAGGTGTCGAAGTGTACTTGTAAAGAAATGGCAGGGGAATGATTGGTTGTAAAGGTTTTCCCTTGTAACTTGTAACAGTCTGCATACGTCAGTGTCGTGACAACATTGTGACGGTCATCTCGCGCCAATAACGGTGGTAGCGCCAGTCATGCTCGACCCGCCTCGACCCGCCTCGACCCGCAGCTGTTCAACTCATGGGAATGCGGCGATTTCATATATTAAAAATGTATAAATTCGTAACATCTCTTATAATGTCTTTACTTTTAAATGTATTATATTATATAAGAGTAAGTTAATCTCATAGTTTATTTATTAAATCGTTTTTCGTGTTTCAAACTCTGTCGTTTTTAATTAAAACAAATTTGTTTTGAGAACAAAGTAGTAACTTATCTGTAAGAATAAATCTGTTAATGGGTCAAATTAAACTGTTAAAACTTTCGTGAGACATTTCACTAAACTACTTTACTCGCCCTGAAGGATTCCCGATGGGTCCGAAACTAGTCGATACCTAAACCGATCTATACGTGAGTTAAGTCGTCTTTATTAGTAGTTTACTGTACATGGGTTATAAATAATAATTAAATAAATTCTCAATATTACTTTCAGTAGGATTAATGTACATGTTTAAATTATTTATTAAGCTATGTAGAAAAAAAACTATTAAAAAAAACTGTATTGAATAAAATTCATTCTGCTAACGTGATACAAATAAGCTTTATACGTCAGATTTATGATTCAATATAAATATTTTAGTTACTTACGTATTTGCTTAATTCAGTTAAATGTTTTTATTTGATTTTTGTAAGGGAAGGGGACAGACGAGCGTCGAATACCGAAGTATCGATAGAAATCGCTGTGTTCTTATAAATTGCGACAAAGGGCAAGAAGCTTGGAGTGTACGTATGAATGAGTAGGGAAGAAGTCACCGCCTCCATAGTAAACGTTCCATACGACAGTACCGCGGCCTAAATAACTTGTAAATAATTGAATCAAATAAAAATCACCAAATCTTTTCCGGACAGTATTATTCACTGACAGTTTATTAATACAGATTAAATATATTTCATGATTTCCCTAATATATATTTTTTTATTAACAAGTAGATTTTTGTAGCAGTTCCTGGTAAGCTTGAAAAAGGTTCACGGCACGAATATTTTTCACGACAATAATCGAATAACGTGATTGTAACCCACGACCGCTAGATCGGCAGTCCGTTACCTAAACCATTAGTCTATTGGCGCTTCATAAAATTGTGACGATAGTTTTGTGGAAAAGACGTAAGAGTTTTTAAGGTTCTAAATCAGTTATGATGACCTTGATGAAATTACTTCAATAGCCTTTGTAAATGATATTGCGGTATGTTATCAAGCGACAGTCATAGTATAGTATAGACAGAAACCTTGCATGGTTTATTTATACAGTTTTTAATCTTGTTATTTATCTATGGTTGAAAACTTAACACGCTAAACGTATCACAGACAATTTATTTGATTTAAATGAGTTCATATCTTACAGGTGTGTTACTAATTTCAACGGATTCTTTAAAGATTACGATCTATTATTTTCGTCGTGAAAAATCGTTTGAGACGTTTTGTGTTAGCGGTGTAGGCAGGGAGAGCGCGGCGGCGGCGGCGGCGGCGGGCGTGTCGCGATCAAACGCGCCTCGGCAGCTGCCTACATATACAAATAAAACTAGAATTAATCAAGTCAAGCGTAGTGATGTGACAAGTAATACGTATTATTTCTTGAGTTTTGTTTGATAACATATCTCAAGGTTTTATTTATGAGAGTTACGACTTTTTTGTTCCTAGTTCTTTTAAATATTTACGTATCAAATTTACTTGAAATAATTGTATTTTTAAGTGCATATTTTCTTTTTTAAACATACATTTGTCAAATAATAAATTTTGAAACGGCATTCTTTAACTCATTTTTTTAAATGTTGAAACCATACTACTTATAACAACGGCTTAACTCACGTGTAAATCAGTGTCGATACCGACTAGTTTCGAGCCCATCGTGGGCTCTTCTTCAGGGTGGGTGGAAGTGGTACTATAGGGCGATTTCGGCCCGTCACTCGCTGAAGAAAGAAGAGCTCCCGATGGGCTCGAAACTAGTCGGTACCGTCAACGATTTACACGTGAGTTAAGCCGTTTTTATATGTAGTATAGTGAAAAGTCTCACGAAGTGTAAAATTATAATCGATATATAAAATTTGTTCTACACTAAGGTACATCACTGACAGTCGCGATCTATGCGTCGCACGTCTCCCGTTGCGGTCGCGTTTTTCGATGTTAATCTCTCGACGAAATGCGTATTTTATTAATATATCAAAGCCAGCCGTATCTTAATGCGACATTTTTATTTTAAATGATTAAAAAAAACTTATAAGACGAACATTAACAGCTAAATTAATATTGTTTATCTCGAATTAAATGTTTTGGCCACTGTTTACTAAATGTACAGTTTATATGAACGCGTCGTGTTTTAAATCCCAGCCACGGAACGGCTCATTTGTTTTAATTTAATTGTGCACAAATTGATGTAGATATAGTCTGAAGGTTTCTTATATTAAGATTTTATGTGAAGCGTTTTTGTAAAATGTAATAGTTTAAATAATTTACAAAGTTGTTTGTATCATTTAAATCATCTTTTCATACTGATGTTTCAATATCCAATACAACTACATCTATTCTATTGGTAAGCCGTTTATATAACTAGTATAGTGAAATGTCTCACGAAAGTTTTAGTAGTTTAATATCACTATTCTAATTTGAAATTAAAAATTCAATTTGCAACATCTGTGGTTTATCTGGGTTTCTATTGGAATGGATTTAAATGTGAAATTAGCAATATATTATAATATAAAAATAAATTGGATTATTATAATAAGTCAACGGACGAGCAGTAAGTAGAATGGAATTTTAAAACGTGGGATGCAAATTAAATGATAATATCTATCTATAAAAGAGGACGTTGGTACTCTTGGGACGTTTCGGATGGACGGACGCAAATGTTCTGTTACTAAAACATTTTCTTAATAGTCAATTTACGAATTATTTTAGTCGATTGTGTCGATGACCTCATATATTTGATGTTGAAATTTAATTCGCAACCAAAAATGCATTGTTCGATTCACACGCGTGTTTAATCGATTTTGTTTAGTTATCGATTTCATGTGTGCCGGCCGATTTTATTAATGTTTCATACGTGAACCGGAGATTTGAATTTTACAAACATATGAATATCGTTTTAATACATTAACTGCTGTTAATAATTATTTTATGTTAACAATTTTTTGTGTCTTGTGTTAGACTTCACGCGTACTTAGTCCTAGTGTTGAATAGTGACGTCATTGGCTTTAATTGTAATAATTTTATTATCTAATAATACACACCAAAGCTTCAGTTATCTTTGTTCTAAGCGAGAGCTTATGTAAGTATTTATAAAAAACCCTCGAGGGATATGCAATAAAACTTATATCGAAGCGAGGCAGGAGGGGAAGGGCTAGGAGGAGGGAGGGTCAGTACGACCGCATTATAATACTAAAAACACGAGCAGGCGATTCCTTCCCGTCGGTCTGTACGAAGCCTATTGTTGTCCGTTTGTCCGTCCGCATCAAATACGGTCATAAATCATATTCGTCGTAAATTCGATGCGAGTTACAATGAGAGATCTGTTCTTATATGAATTTGAGAAGTTCGTCTTTAAGTGACATAATTCTTTTTAATATTGTTTAAAAATTGTGTTCTTTGGAACTCAAACTTATTTTATAATATACGTCTTATGCGTTTGTATATATTTAATAACAGAATTGTATGTATAAAAAATTGTTTTCAAGAATTCATCGTAAAGTTTCAATATAAACTGAACGTTCTTGTTGGTAGTTGAACAATGAACAAGTTCGAGGCGATATCATTGAAAGCTCTATAAAGGTATGCTACAACAAAAGCTCTACATATTTAGCTACACATAAACACCAAACAATTGGAGCGGGCGTGCTCGTAAAATGCGTAAATAATTGCGAATTATTATCGATTACAATGTAGCAGGCGGGCATCCATGTTAAGAATAGGCTATTTCCACGCGGAGACCACCTTTCTCGGTTACCAAATTAGCAAAAATAAAGGGCTTTTCACGAGCGAGAGGTAATTATGGCGTATTATATAGCTGAATCACAAATTGTTCTAGTTATTGTTGCGGCGGGCCCCACACACCACGACTGTTTATGCGACCGGCACGTACGCGATACTTTGTCGCGCGACATCTGTTCGACAACTTTATCCGTCGCGTGTGCGACTGGCTCGACGCTTGTTACAAGGGATTATTGTTCAATATCGCATTACGAGACGCGCGGGAAAACATATGAAAGACGTCTTTCTAATTTTGAAATCTACGTGTGAAATGGATTTTATAATTGCTTTATTTAGACTTTACAATGTCAAGGTTCGCGACAATAGTTTTCATGACTTTACTGTGAGTGGGAATGTTTTTTTTTTATCGTTTATTTATCTGTAGTCAAACGGTTGCCAAAGCTACTGTTCGCCTTATAACTGTATTTACTTTTCCTGTTCCAAAAAATATTTATTTGAGATTGCAAGCCCGTAATGAAAAAAACAATTGTCAACCCTTGGTCACGTCGATACTGGAGGTCCGATAAAACCAATTTGTTAGCCCGCACTAACAAATTGATAACCATTTATTCAAGGACAAAGATAGGTTACATCAAAACAACCTAAATTCAACCTTCTTCGAATAGAATAGAGTTTAAATTTGCAATGTACAATTCATAATAGAAAAAAGTGATACGTCCTTTGTAATCTCTCTGACGCCAAGTGAGCTTACACCAAGTTAATTGCATAGAAATGCATTTTTTACATTGTCTGGGAAATGTTTTATTATTCGTTTGTCTACCTGTAACAAGAACAATACTCGGTGCACCCAACGTGCACGAGACGATAAGACAATCTGATCGCTCGTACTGAATCATGAAGCAAAAATGTTAATATATTTGAAAACGATCACCATTGCTTGTTTACAACAACTTTTAACATCGATTATGTAAAGATAAAATGACTTGGATTACGTACTTACAATGTGTTATCAATTAGCAAGGTTTTGTTAGTAGTAGTCTGTAAGTTGTTTGTTCAATTAAATTCATAAATTGATAAATTCCGATGGCTGTTTGTTCGTTTGTCACATTATTTAAATAAAAAAAAATCGCATATTAAATAAATGAAGCTGTTTTAATAAAACACAAAAAGTTTTGATTATGTTCGATTTTTGATAGGTTCAACCAATTTTTTGTATATCAATGTAGACTAAAAAACAATCAACATATTAATAGAAATACCTGGTTTGAATATAAACAAGCAGTTATTTTTAAACCAGAAACAACAAAGGACTATTCTGGAAATGTCAACAAGCGTTTCCTTCGCCAATGAGGTATGAGGAAACGCAAAGGAAGTAAAACAATCGATTGGCAACAATGTGTCCGACTTATGAAGTCGTACGAATCGATCACAATCGAGTTAATGCCAGAATTGATTGTGGCGCAAGATATTTTATGCCTACACTAGTATTTAATATTTGATAGACGACTACGTTTCGGATATTTAGAATTCAAACCTTCCTAAACATAAAGGTAGCTTCAGCATACGCCGACACGAAGATTGCAAATAAGTATAGGTACATATTTATACCTTTAAATAATATGTTTATATATCAAATAGTTACGTTGTAGTGTAGGCGAATTGTTTCCACCCTCATTTGGCGTTCGAGTCGATATCGTTCGTGATGGCGCTGCAATTTGCGCCGCCGCTAGATGGCGTTTCGCGGAAACCGCGCGCGGCGTCACGCGGCGTCGGCGCACTCCGTATGTAATTTATTGGTTATTTCGCTGTAATTGTACCCTCGCCGCCCCCTCGCTGAATGTTACTTGAAGTCGGCGTGCCGGCGACTGCAGCCCGGTTATACAAGATAGCTCAGATCATGTGCTTCATACTTTGTAGCTAGATAAAATTACATTAATTGTTTAAGTGGGTAGATAAGAAAAAGACAAATTATTGAATAACACCTCGTTTGTTAAACATAGAAATGAAACTATGAGATTGACATCTTCAGACAAATCCCAAAAAAGAAACCAAATAAAAAAAAATTAAACATCACAGATCTGATACAATTAGCCTTGTGTATATGCTAACCCAACATCTGATTATTTTTTTAAATAGATATGTAACTAATATTAATTTGAGTAACTAAATAATAACATTTCTAATACAAATAACACTCGACTGTTCGAAGTGGAATCTGGTCTAACGAGAATTAATAAAGCATCATGTTGATTAGTATTGTTTACTTGCGGCTGCGCAGATACAAGAGAGAATCGTACCCGCGTTACGGTACTTAACTGTAAGAGTGGACAAACAGTAGATGCCGCCGCCGCCGCGCTACCGGCCGGTTCCTAATTGTACCGATCGTCAACTTTCTATTTGTGATCTTATAATTCCAATATTGAGCTTGGCTTCCACTAATGAATATCTTACATGGTAACACTCACTACTGGTATTTATTTACTATTTTTTATTGTTAAAATATTAGCAGATTATTGTTAATTTACTTAAATTTCTTTGACCACTCAAACTAAGTTCTAGGCTTTGTGCTAGGATATAGCTTACGATAAAAGTCGAAAGGCGGGATTTGAACTTTCGACCACGCGACCGGGTACCTTTAACCATTAGGCTATTCGCGCTTTTGTTTACAATATTAATGTTAAGTAGAATTAATCAGTTTTACATAGCCTTTATCGTGTTGAGTGACATCTAAGAGACATTGTTTGCTCATTGTTGGACATAGGCCTTCAACAGTATGCGGTCCTCTGTTTTCATGCGGAATTTAAAAAAAAAACTTAACAAATAATCAATGCGCTATTGGTACAGTTATCTATCTCTGAGTCAAATTACGTCCAGATTCATAAAGTCGTTTTATTGTTACCTACTAACAAACATCCACATAGACTTAGATATTAGATTTATAGATTTATAATTTTAGTAAAATCTAATATTAGGGGAAATGCTAATGAAATCTTTCATAGTATATTAACGTAAAGATAAAAACAAAATCTATAAATTCTACATCCTGTATACAGTTATAATTTTAACAACATTAAAATTACAAATATACCATTAAGATGAAATGCGTCAAAGCGTCTTTGTTTTAAAAACAATCGACTTTATTATTATTGAAAGCGAGTTGAAATTTATAAACTGGTTGAAAAACTTCATAAAGCGGGTGTTGTAATCGTCTAAATCCAGAGGAATTATACCAGCTGAGGTCGAACGCCGGGGAAACGTAAAACACTATCTGTAACACAACACCACTAATAATTAACATCGTTCAAACATTATATAACTAAGAACGTAATTGGTAGATTGAGAGAAAAACTCTTTTTTTTTACTAGCTAGTATATTTTTGTTAACTCCTTCATATTTCTTTTACCAGTCCAACTAAGCTCTAGACTAGCTTAGTTTACGAGAATAGTCGAATAGCGGGATTCGAACTATAAACCACGTGAATGGAATGCCATACCCTTAACCATTAGGCTATTGGCGCTTAACTCTAACGGTAAATCTTTGGATTAAAACTAATTCTAGTCATTTTAAAAAATTAAAAAATTGGTTACATAACAACACGTTTATAGTAACTACCCATTTTGTTTATGTTCTTTTAATTAGAAACTGTCTGTTACGTATTATCCAAAACTAGATAACCCGACTCTCTGTCCGTACGAAAAAAAAACTAAACCAGTAATCTACGCGTTCTTTAAGATTATGTAGTTCTTAAGCTGTTAGGGAGATATGTAATAAACATTCATTTATAACAATTTCCAATTAATAATATCAGTAAAATTAGTACGTGGTAATTGTTACGAGAAAAAAATAAACCTATTTTCGATATGAATTAATTTAGACTTGACCTAGTGGTCTATTTGAATATAAACAAATGATATACGAGGTCGTCTTCAAAAAGCATTCGCTATAAGCTTTTTGTTCATTAATCATTCGATGTTGGATGTCGCGAAGCACATGCCTACTTCACCGCGAAACAATTACATCTGTCTAATAAAATATTCTTTACGTTACGTGCACTGTGACAATTAATTACTTACTTCCATGTAGCTTTCTTTATTATTTAAATAGGTCAATTTATTTCAAACATATTTAACATTATTAAAGATTACGTATAAAATACGAAAACATTGTCAAAATAAAACACGTCGATTTAAGAATGAATTTATTCGAAATCCAATTTGTCCAATATTACGATTTACCTAGTCATATTACAAACGAGCAGCGTACACGATCGGCGACAAGTCTACAGTGTTTAAAGAAAAATGTTTATTTTTATATTAGAAGTCTCCTCGATATTACGTTCGCGCACAATTTAATTTTTTTTTTATCTATGTGGTAGGGCAAGCTGTAATCGATCCCTATTCCAAATTCCATGCAGGTCCGTCCAGACGTTCTGGTGTTACGTAATAATTAACATCCATCTATACAAAACTGTCGACAATTTCATTTTATTTTTCAAAGCAAACTTTAGTCAAAATATTGTCAAAACAATGATTGAAATACTTCACACACGGAAACGTGCAAATTTAAAATGTTCAGACATCTCGGCAATAATCAAATGTCTTCAATTTGTAGAAATAATAATAAAGCATTGGATATTTATCGTCGGATGCGAAATGATGTTGGCCGAGATCCAAGTCGCGCCGATTGTGAAGATCATCGGAATTCGTTTTACGGTTACATAAATCAATAGAAATTGTTTTATCAATGATCAACATGGCAACCGGTATAAATCTAAATAAGTTATGACCTAAAACGAAATTAAGTTAATTTATATTAATAATTAAATATTAAAACCCGTAAACTAGACGAATATATAGATACTACGGTTTTCTACACATCTTTTTCACTATTTACACACCAGGCTTTTCTATCATGAGCTTACTATACTTTCTCATCCATGGCTTTGAGCCTACCCTATATAAGGAGATTAGGTCATAATCAACCAATCTGACCAAGTGACTGTTTGACTTCACACTTATCTTTGTATTTCGACACCGATACATGCAGATTGCACGATGTTGTCCTTCGCAGTTAAAATGAAAAACATTATGGTATATGGCTGGGGTCGAACTTAGGGCCTGCAAAATACATTGCTTAAAACTTGAACATCGAGGTTTTATAATAAAAATTATTCATATGTCACAGTTACCTTTCTAGCGTAAAGCTTTGTTATTTTTTAATTAACTTTAATTATTTATATTGGTAACTTCAATATGGCTTTTTCGATCATAAATAAAACACACAAAAATCGCAAATCTAATTATAATAGATTTAACGACTTTAATTCGCCACAGCCGATGACTCCGGCTCCTAGGCATTGTTTCATAGTGATTTAGTGGATCCTTTGATCAGCGCGACCCGCGCCGCAACATTTATTTCGTCTGAATGATATTAATCAAACACGTTTATAGCGGTCGCACACGGAATTAACTGCCGTAGATTGAATGCACGTTCTGAGAACTGTCGGCTATCAAATTCCTATAAACTTACGACTTATAACCTATATGATGGCAGATTCTGTCCCCCATCAAACGTCTGACAATTATTATTAGCGACATAATATTCCTGGCTCATTGCCAATGTTTAATGAATGTTTGTTATTCATATATTAAATAATCAACGTGACTATTTTTTTTTTATTCTCATCCGGTATTTTTACTACTACACATGCCATTTGGTTTGTACAACGGTTTACGATGAATGAACAATTATAATTAGAAATTTAAAAAAAAAAAGCTTTTTTTTATAAATGCAAAACTGGTTAAGTTACTAGAATTGAATTTGACATTTTTTTCTCTATTAGTTATCAATTAAGAATACAGAATTAATTTAGGAGGTACTTAAGTCGAAGGAAAGAAGGTGCAATAACACCAAAACTAGTTACGTCTTATATTTTTATATTACTAGCTCTGATTGGACTTTAAAACCGGAGTACTCCTTGTGATATAAATAAGAAATAAGTGATCAGATCACAGTTATAGCGGAGCGAAACAAGGGGACACGAAATCTCCCGCGACGTGTGTCAAATTAGCATCACAAACGAAAATAGCGTCATTCTAATTATTTTGATGACTCAAACGAAATACAATTAATCTTGCCCGCTTCTGTGAACTGTCGGAATGACGGACGGACTGAAATATCGTCGCATTTCGCGATGAATAAAGTTCGAAGTCGGATATCGGATTTCGATTCCATCGGTGCCGCGTATCAAAGATTTGCTTCGGCGGCCGAGCCCCGGGCCGGCGGAGCGCAGAGCCGTTCAAACAGATCATTTGGCGCACATTTGCTTTATAAATTTGTTTTGTAATTTAATCACTGAACAAATAGTGAATATTATTTACATTCAGTTAGTAAACTTTAGTTTTAGATGCTTTTATTATTTTCATTACTAATTTAATTTATAAACATCATTCTGTTATACAAATCTTCTGTTAGTAATTGTAGTAGATGAAACCACGGAATGTTTCTTACGTCAGTACAAAAAAAGATAAAGCGACAGACAAAAGAAGCAAGCAAAGAGAAAAGCCCAGATTAGTATTGACATAGATTAACAAATCAAGTTTATGTTTTTTCACAACTATCAGTAAGAAATGAGTTTATTTGCCAGAAAACATTTAGCTTCTTTAAACATTCAAAATATTGATAAAGCTGATGTCAGCCGATTGTGGCAGAGAGGTGATCAATCAAGTGTTGAGGATCGTCAGCCTCGTCAATGGCTTGTCTAATTCAGGAGCGGCTAATGTTCTCGTTATTTGTAGACGGACGGATATCAACTGTCCGGCACCGGCATCCGACTCCCGGCGGGACCGCGGCCAACATCTGCGGTTACCTTGGATCCATTTACTTTCCGAATCATTTGTGATTTGCATTAAATTGACAATGAATTAATAATTTCGAAATAAATCATTTTTATTTTGAGTTTTACTATATCTGGTAACAGATACACACGTTTTTATTAATTGTGTCCGGCAATACCAAGCCAAGGTTACACATTACTTCGGGCGTGTTTTATTCTATGCTGCTTTGAACTTTATTATTTTCTTATGCCTGTACTAGTATTGTTTTGTTTTGAGCTTTCATATTTTTTTTATCTCTTAATTTACACGAAAAGGAGGCATGAAAGGTGTTTCAAGACCGGGGCAATTACAAATCTACGGTTACGAATGTGAGTTGTATTGTAGTTATTTTGAAGTCCTGGTATAGACTGTTTAATAATGATGTAACGTGTGTCAAACCATAATCGAAATAATGCCATTGACACAAGACGTCTTTGTGCGGCCGCGACTTCGTCTGTCCTTCGTCTAGCGACTGTCGTAAATCAAACGCCCCACAAATCGGCCTGCCGCTCACATCTCGCCACAAGTAAAAAAACCTTTCCAATAATAACCACGGATCTAAACGCCATAAAAATATGATTTCGACTGGCTTTTTAATCCCGCCGCGGTTTTACGACCGTATAAAAGTTGATTAATAATGCCGAGTCGTATTTGTTACCGGCCGCTAGAGGTCGCACAATGTTGCGTTGACCCATATACATGTGATATGCGATATTTTGACGGCTCGCCCAGACACAATAACATTTGCCTTCAATCACCTTTATACACTTTTGACTCAAATAATCGGTTCTTTGTTCGAAATATATTTGTAACGAACTTGAAAGTCCACTATATAATACCACAAGCGTGTCTCAGTGTACTAGACACACAGTTTTAATGGTTTTTTTTAATTAAGTCCATGACAACTATCGTTTTTGTGTTTTCCTTGATATAGTTATAAAGGGAATAGCAAATGCTATTAAACTATATTCCAAACTGCAATCATTATCAGGTACAGTATGACGTGAAGGTAAAATTTTGAAACCAAAATAAAATTGCGCGAAAAAATAATTCCATATCATCGTCATGATCGTCATCATATCAGCCACATGTCGCTCACTGCTCGGCCCTGAATAATATAATTTCATATAGTTAAAGTTAATGTAGATACGAAGTGCTTATATATATTTAAACTAAAAATATAAAGTAATATTGAATATTAAAATATGGTTTAATTTCGACCAATGGGCGACCACTAGTTTATACCTATACAATCAGACGAATGTAGAACAATGTGGTCTATATTTATATCCCCACAGACTGCCTGTCACGTCGACGCCGTGTCACTTTGTCTCCGTAAATTTCATAGCAATTTATTGTTCAACAATGACTTGTCTACTAACGCTACATGATATTTATACCACATTTTTTTTGCAGTTATATTAATTATTATTTAATTTATTTATATAATATTATTACAATAAACACTGTTAAATAGTCAGAGTAGACATTAAGCTATCTCTTTGCGGAATTTCTTTATAATCTTTCCTTAAACATTAGTTAGGTTGGGATTTAAGCTTTTTTTTTCTTTACTTAGAAATGTTTGGCAAATAATATTAGTCCAGTAATGCGTTTTTATTATAATATTTTCGCAGTTGGTCCTATACAAATGTCTTATTAGCCTCTGATCGGGGCCGTCCGTCGGATCGGAATGCGTAATAATTCTCGTTACGAGTCGAATTTATTCATTGGACACATATATTTTATTGTTGTGCCGGCGCGCCGGGCTCGCCGCGGGGCCCTATAAAATTATTCGAATAAATAATCGACGAGATCGACTCGTAATTAAAAACATAACTTATTAATAATCGTTTATTAAAGCTGGCGGGTTTCGCGCCTCGTGCGGCGCGCTGCTCGGAGAAAAGAATGATTATACATGGTGGATCCTATGCGTCTGAATTTATATCGTTCGATAAATGCGACAAATACAAGCTATAAAAATATTTAATAGACTATTATTTCATTATACATTCACAATTTAATACAGCTAAATACGATTTTGACAAATAACGGGTATAATTCTCAATGGCGTCGTAGGTCAAACTTGATAACCTGTTAAACGTCGACTCAATCAAAAAGTTAAAATTGAGCCCCCTCCCTCCCTCCTGCTGTCAATGTAAAAAGTGTCATAGGACCCTTGTCGTACATTTGTTCTCTTTTCAGGTTTTTTATGTCATGTCCTTTTTTGTCGGCTCTATATAATTCTGATTGAACTAAATGCGATAGTGCCACTCTTATTACCTCTTGAAGTAATGTTACCAAAATTTAAGTCTGGTACAGAAAATCTGTATATGTTAGGATTATATTAATTTGGGCAAGACAGGTCACCTGTCTTACAAAGCTATAGATTTGAGTCCAAACGATTTACTCGATCGTTATTTATAGCGCCACTCCAATAACGCTTGAATTACGAACGAGAACCTTCGCACCCGAGGCTCGACCTTTTGACGTTTAACAGCAAGCAATTGCTTTCTTAGTTAATTTGTGTCAATGTTG
>JAODUI010000008.1:2306331-2320763 GCA_027563995.1 Papilio gigon | reverse complement strand
ACCTTCGCACCCGAGGCTCGACCTTTTGACGTTTAACAGCAAGCAATTGCTTTCTTAGTTAATTTGTGTCAATGTTGTATTGGAGTTAACTATTGGTTTAACCTCTATTTCTGCGGTTACTGCGGTTTTGTGTGCTTAAATAAATATTTTTCATTTATGTATTGATTAATTATAAACGTTGCAAACAATATGGTTTTCCTTGGCGTTGGATCGTTATATTATACGCATGTTATTTGTAGTACAGAACAATAATTAATAACTTCAAATTTGTCTGTCTGTTTATTTTGATATTTCTAAACATATCAGAGTACAATCTGCGCGGACGTCGATTTATCACCAACAAAATACGTTAGTAAATCGCGAGGCGTCGAAAGAGATCTTTGTAATACGCAAGGAGATCTGTCTTCAGTTTCCCAGCTGTGTACAGTCGGCCGAAACAATACTCGACAAGGCGAGAAGAGAACAATAAACCGGTTGATTTATTTTAATAAAATAATTTATGGGCACCGTACAAATTGGCCTCGGCGGGCTCGCTTATCGACTTGTACACTCGATAAAACCGATGTCGATACGTCGATATATCGATATATCGACGAGTTATTAATGGTGAAGTTATTGTAGCGTTTTAATGAGATTCAACGATACGACTCGACCCACTAGTGCACTAGTGATGTATTGCACTTTTAATTTTATCAAAATTATCGCTTTGATTACCTTTCGAAAGATGTTAACAAAAACATTTCTATACTAAGAAAATATGTCAAATAATAAAACAATCTGCAAAGATTGTAATAAAGTAATTATAGTTGGTCGTTGTAGTACGTCCCACTGAGTTTGCTCAGCTCAGTTCAGCTTCTCATTGTTATCATAAAGTTTGTTGAAAAACGATCTCACAACGAACCTTGTCCGCAGCGATAAGCAATCCGTCTCGTAAATCGGAGCGTCCATAACTCGCGGCCCTTAATTACGAACAAATAAATAATTGAATGTGAGCGGCCGCGGGCCGAATCGATCGTGGCTGTCCGAGGTGCTAACAAGCCTCACACCTTCGATTCTTCAATCTAAATATCGATATTCGAAACTCGAATGTTATCGATGACGAGTTGCGAATCGATTCTCCGCATTCTTTCATAAACAGTTTAATATCCACTTCTAACAATCTTTAATCTAGCCCTTTTTCTATGCATATTATTTATTTTCCTTTCTGATCAAAGCTTGACAACATTAGAACCGTCTCCGTCAACTTGTGAACAAACATGTCAAGTTTGTTTTGCATTCAAAGACATTTATGAAATTGATACACCGTCCAAAGATAGCGCCGGTCGCGGAAGGCGTCTCTATTGTTGCCTCCATTCATTTTTTTCTGTGAACGATTGACACGTATCCATTTCCCTAAGCCGAGAATAGTTGCCACTTTCGTTGGTATGAAATAAAAGACATCACTCGTCGCGGCTAGCGGCAGCCCATCGGGATATCTCGGGAGATGCGACAGATCACCGCTCGTTAGAATGTAATTAGCTCACAGCTCACTCAGCCGCTCGTCTATTTCAATAACGTATGATTAATTTATAACTGACGTGATTCCGTTGTTTTAGAATTATTTACATAATTCTTTTCAATCATAACTTCGAACAAATTTCTATTGTTAAAAAAAAACATTTTATATGCGTGTGCGTTATTTGCATTGAACTGGTTACGTAGCAAACTTAAAACCTTAACATTTAAAGCTCTGTGTCACTTGAAACTATAAAAAGATCTTTAAAAAATAAAGTGATAACTTGTGTTCTTCTTTCGTAAGAACAATTGCTGATTGCTCTATTCAAAGGAACTGTGGACTCACAAAGAAGTACGACACTGGATACAATTAAATGATAAAGTATGCAATTAAAATAAAAATAAGCAAAACTGAAAAATGTGTAGTATTTGTGCCAATACCTGTAAAATGAGTGATCGCCAAAATGTATTTATAAAATTCACGCAGTTCCGAAGTGTTCGTAAACAAACAGCAATTAAGAGTGGTGTTTTGTTTAGATAGTCGTGGAATCGTTGCGGCATCCAGGTCGCTGCGAAGGTGGAGGCTGGCTTGATGGATGAGCGTCTAAATTGCCTCGCCTATCGCCGCCGCTAACGACTGCCCGCTGCCCAAAAGTGATTATTTATACAGCGCGATGACAGCACTTCCGACTTCTTTTATACGTATGACGGGCATATCGAAAACGTTTACGATTTGCTGCACATTTTTCCATTCTTCCTTGAAAGTGTGATTCACAATTTGTTTTTCAAGTTACGTAACAAGATTAACGTACGATATTGGAGATGGTTTGATAGAAGTACTAGTGATGGAGGAATTGATAAACAAAAGCATAGTTTTGTAGTCATGTACGGAGACATGTGGATTACATAAACAAGAACGTAATAAGTTCGAAAACAAAGATAGAGGAAGATCGAATAATGTTAGGAAATATTGTATCATATACTTTTATTACACAATTAATTATCATCAACCTGCCCTTTTCTCTATAAAGGGTCGGAACGGTACTATTCTTCCATACGTCTCTGTTAGTTGTATATGAATCTGACTTCACTTTCTTCTTACGCATATCTTCTTTCACACATTTCAGTCTTACTGTACCTTTATAGCCATCCACATTCAATCTCGTCGCCTTTTTGCAACGCAAAGTTTTCTTGTTATAAATTTCTCGTTCCCTTCATTCCTACATACAAGATATTTTGGATTGATGTAAAATAAAATGGAAGCTATGTTAATTATTTTTCCTCTCAATATATTTTCATTTCATAAAAATAGATGTTCATTAGTATGTCCGTGCCAAAACAATTGAAAGGTCGTCACGTGATGAGGCGATATTGAGAAATGAAGAAAATAGATTTGAATTGCTTTATACATTTACTTAAATTATAATATTCTGGACACTAAGGTAACTAGACTCTGAGTGTAGAAGTTGACATTTGAAAAGATACCTGTATACGTTCAGCGCATAGACCGACGGAAATCGATGGAATCGAAGTTTCCTCGCGAACCATATTTACAAAGACGTTTGACAAACATGTTTGTTCACATCCGTGTGGTCAGTGTGTCAGGTCGCAGGAAATGTCTTATCTTAGCAATGTGCCTGGTGTCTGCATTATCACATATCCGCACTGGCACTTTAATTATGTGTGCTTTTCCCATAGAATTATCAAAGCCGTTAGTTACAACTGTACTTTAATTTACAACAATCCGCTAACCCTGGTAGATAAAAAGTATACAGTTTTTAATTTACAAAGTAAAACGATTTGTTGTGTAAAAAAACGCAATCTGTCAATATTTGAATCAAATTATGTTAATTTATAAAAACTTTCGTGAGACATTTCACTATACTACTTATAAAACGACTTATCTCACATGTAAATCGGCGTGGGTACCGACTAGTTTCGAACCCATCGGGGGTTCTAAAATTACGTTATTATTAAACGAAGGAAAATCGGAAAAATAATACAAAAATAGAGATTTGAAAAGGTACATTATTTCTCATTAGATTTGAATTTTAAATATATTTATACTTAACCAAATCTGTAGATCATGCTTTTTATAGCTTGTTGTTTATAAGAAAGTCAAAGAACCAATCTAATCTTCGTCTCCTAAGTACTATAACAGTATCATATAAAGGTTACCGAGTAGGCGGTGCCCGTTCAGACCGCACGCCCTCTGCGGGCGGATCGCGGACTACAGCTTTTCTGATTAATCGTATTATCTGTGCGTCTCTATGTTTCTCTATTAATCTTGATGTATTCTAATTTACAATATCAAATAAATTCCACTTTTAAAAAAGTGAACACTTTAAAGTATTTAAATGGTTACTTAAACAGTCCTTAATATAATTACTAAATTAAAAAGTTGAAAAGAATATTAGTAGATTACTGTTCATTTATTAAAATTTCTTGTAACCATTTCTGGTAAGCTTGAAAAAGCTTGTGTTAGGATATGGTTCACGGCAATAGTCGAATGACGGGATTCAAACTCACGAGCGCTAGATCGGTAGTCCGAACCGATAACCATTAGGTTATTGGCGCTTCGCTTTAAATCTATACTAAGTATTTCAAAGTCTATGCTAAAGTAAAAAAGAAAAACACACGTTAACGTCGACTTTTTACGTCATTGTTATTTCTACTAGCCTGAGGTGGACAAGGAAATATTTGTAACAATTTGTAATTAAATTTGTTTAGATTATTACGTAAAATATTGCAACACACAATTCGTTCTATAATTTGTACAAAACTAGGCGATAATCGTGTGTACAAACGTAAAAGGCGATAGAGCGAGGCGCGGCGGGAGACAGGAAGCAAGATATTATTACAATGATAACCATAATACGAAACTATATCTGAACAACGTACAGTTTGTTAACTACAATCGAAAGCCTATAACATTGTTATTTGATTATCTTTAACGTCAAAGTCCAAAACATAAATCTGATTTGTAATTCGGAAGTTTTAGTAGAGGTAGTTTAAGAATAGCGCCAGTGTTGGAGAAATTTAGAACAGTTTAGTGTTGTATGGACGTATTAACGAAGGAATGATAGGCATATGGGCTACAGAGGTAAAGGAAAACCCTAAACACGAAGGCTAGTATTGTTATGTGAAAAAGAGGTTGACAGAAATATATTGAAAAGTAGTACGACTGTGCCAACCCTGTGTAGGGAAAAGGATAATGATGAATTTAGTAACGATATTTCCTGGTCAATGGACACATATCGAATGTAAAGGATTATTATACGTCGTAAGGTTTCCTACGGCAGAATTTTTATATCAATTAAGGTTTATCTCGATTTTAAATAAAATATGAATTTTAAAAGTCAGGAGTCGTGGTCGGTACAATGAATCTATTTGAATTTCATTTGCTGCTCTTCAATATTGACTTCTAAACATTTCATATCCAATACACAATGCTACTGGTCTGTTCATTGTTTAGAAGATAGTTATGAAGAACAAGAAAATCAGAAATTGACCCTTCAGTGTGTATTTCCCAATGATTGCTGCCGAATGTCGCCCCGGCTCGAGTCGTTTATGCTAATGCCCCATTGTGACCGACGCCTCATTTGTCCCTACGACTATTGTCAAACAGTGTGCCCTTTGACTCTATTGTGAGTTTTTGTTACTACTGCGCTGGATTATTTTATTTCCCTTATGTTATAGCGCTTTGTTGACTCACACTTTTTTCTCTATGAAACACCACTTTATAATTTAACGTCGCAGTTTATTCTATGCTCTCATTTAGTGTAATTATAGTACGGGTAGTATTCTAGTAGTTTGAATTAAATCTAGATATTAAAATGCTAAAATTAAATATAAAAAGATCAGAAGTATCAGGCCGTAAACATTTCATAGGTAGTTCTTCAATAACATGATATAAATTCAAAATAATTTATACAATCTCTTAAAAGTAAAAGTATTCAAATGTCTTAGGAATAGATATGTTTGCTCAGATACTGTTGTATATTAATGTTTTTATGAATACCTGACGTTGCGGTATTTCTTTTTATTCATACCTATTGTCCTTTATTATATCTTGTTTGTTTATAAATAATAATAAAAAAAAACAAAAGTTAATATATCATTCAAGTGTCAACTGTTTCCTCTATATAAAATACTTTAGCATCCATTTGCATTATTAAATCGTAAACAATGAAACAGTCTCTCCATCTCGGGTTAAAACGTGTTCAATTTTAGAATATCATAAATTCGAAGTGACGCCTTCGAAATTGCATCGTCACGGCGACGCATGTTCTATTGTGATTCAAATTGACATTTAAATGAACTGAGACGAGGATCTAAACACGGTGGCATTCTCTGTTTCCGCACCTTATTTCTCCTCAGTTACTTTTTAATATTTCTAACGTACATTATAATTCCTTCCCCTGTCCAAAAGTAAAGCAGGGACTGTTCGTTTCCTTGTTACAAATGTCTACGTAGTAAAGGTTAGCTTTCCAGCTTGGACACTTTATTAAGTAACAAATTGTCAACGTGTCACTTTGTCAAGGTTTTGTACCATTATTAATGTCACGATTTTGTTAAATTGTATTGTATTGTTGAGATAATTCAACATTAATTATCATATATTTGTAGATCACGACAACGCGTGTGTCTATCATAAAGTTACGTCGATACAGCCACGTCTTTTTATCCACATTGTATTGCAACAATTAGCAACAATGTATGTCGAACAAAAGAAATGATAAACAAAATTAAAGGTTTCCAATGATATTTTACGATTCCCGTAAGCGACAACAGCCAGTCGTAAAAACCAAATAGACGGTACGTCAATAACTGGCACGGTACTTTATTAACAAGAAACTGTATTAGAGTTGCTATTCTAAATGATATAATACTTAATCAATACTTTAAATTAATATCTGTTTAGTATAATTGCATTCATATTTAGTAAGATACCTTAATTTTAAAGTGTGCGTAACAATCGTATGACTAAGTCGGTAGATATTATATACAAATACATTACTTTGTTACACATAAAAATATAAGATGATGCGAGAATAATCCATATTAAAATGTGCAATTGTTGCCCCACTGTATATGGTCTGACTTTCACAACTGGCGAGGTTTTGTTAGGACTTTGTACAACTTTACGGCCGTCGATAGTTGCCACCATCATTTCAAGGATTCCATTGTTGCATTCAACGCAATGATCTGCCATAGTCGCGTCGCTTTTCAGCCGCATCCGACATTTCCATTGTTGCAATTTTATTGGCAGTGTTACCGTCGCCGCGCCGATCATAAAGCACGCAACGGCGTTCGATACCAGCCGCCACGGCCCGCGGCGCGGCGCAGATGGGAGCGCGACCGCACCGCGACCATTATCGGGAACCGAAGCCACCGCAGCCGCGGATTTCATACGTTTCTAATAAATTGATACAAGCCGAGGTAGGACGAGCTGCGGCCCCGCCATTGGCCGAGGCGTTCCCCAAGGTTCGATACTCGGGCCCCGGTTGTAAATCAACTTTACAACCTTTAATTACAGATATTTGCCTTCTCATGTGGGTGTACGAGATATCGGAGGGTTGTGCTCGCGAAAATATCGCATAATAATGGGTATTGACCCGTAATGATTCGCCCGTAGGTACTATCGGCCGCCTTTGTCTCGATCTTTGCAGCGCGAGAATGTTCTTTGCAGAATGATTGCCAATTACATCGAATGGCCCCTGGATTCCACGGAGAGATGCAACGCTTAAATGCGCTTTGCAATTTTGATTTGAGTCGGTGTATAAATGATTTATGCCATAGTAAACTAAACGGCTGCACAATATTGACTTTTTTCAGGTGTTTTTGCGCACGTTCATATGTTTAGAACTTAATGACATCGTTTAATTTCATGTTTCTTAATTCTATTTTAAAATGCTAACGTAAAGTTGATAAAGTTGGCAGTGTGCGGGATATATGTAATAAGCTGTGCAGTGCAGCGGCGCGCGCGCAGTCCGCTACATTGTTGCACCGGATAGGGCGGCCGCCGTTTTAATGTCTCTCAGACGGAATTACGCTGGATTGTTCTCCAGTTTACTGCTCCCCTCATGATTGATCGTCGTATCTTCGGCCTTATGTCATTCTCGCGCCGTATCTCTCGGAATTTGTACTACAAGCAATAAATACGTATTGAGTTATGATAACTTCGCGCCCGGAATGATTGCGTCGGAGAGCGTGCGTATTGTGAGAGTTGTATGGAGCATTAAGAAACATTTTTATCATCGCATTGTTTTATTATTTTCCTTTTACTTTTTATTCAATACTATATATTCGTCGTACAAATTGCAATTTTCGAAGTGTGGAAATTAACACTACAGGTTGTCGGGCGCTTAAATTAAAACTCCCTTTGGTACTGTAATAAATTCCCCCGCTCGTAAAGTCATAACGACCGCCTAAACAGAGGCTAGCTGTCGTTTACGGCTCTAATGTACGAATTTAAAATACCGACCTGTACATCACACCAAGATAGTATAGTTACATCCATTTTACAAACAATTAATTGACAAACAATAATCTAACCTAAAAATAACCTTTGAGTCGTATTAATATATTTTTAGTGAGAAGACTGCTGACATTTCTAAAGTACACATGAAAATTCTATATGTTACAAACGTAATAAGAACTAATAATGTGTATTCAAATCAAAATTAATCAGTTTGAAAATAAACTCGAATATTAAGAGAGTGGATGTGGTTAGGTTTGTCGCCTCCGCATTCAATTATAAGTCGAATCGTAAACATTTTACTATCGCATCGTTTTCTTTACGTTTTAAATTACGGACACGTTCACTCTTTATATATGCATCATCGTCTTATATCAATTATACGCTATAACACGACGATATTTCAATTACGAATTCATTTATAGATATACATAATGTGTGTATATAACAGGCTAGCAGCATTGAGAAGTATTGGCTTAGCTGTAGAGTTTGAATTGGTGTGCGCGGCGGCCGCTAGGTACAGTGTATAGGCGAGTAATTGAGATCGATCAAGTCGTGAATCGAGTTGGGCGGCGCAATCAAAAGCGTATCAAGCCAATGAGCGGGCGGCGGCGCGTGTCGCGCGCGCGCCATTGGCCGGCTGCAGGGCCGAGGGGTATAAAGGCCCTTGGTACAGCTTCGATAAGCGGGAGGCGTCGATTCTTGGCCCGATCGACTATCGCCCGCGTCGCTCACAACTTTTAATCGAATCTCTACGTTATATCAACGCCGTATCGACATATCGTTATATCCACATACCGATTCCGAGGAGAGTTCTACTTGTGTTAGAATAGTGATTCATCGCGACGAAATATCTAACAAATGTTTTATATTCAAAGTCTTTATCGAGAAAAAGCATTTAAAAACCACAAAATTTGCGTTAAACCATAATCTGGCAGTAAAATATACCAAATCTAATTTCGACTACTTCAAAATACCAATGAGATGTAAAAAAAATATGAAAGGAGCTAATCGTTAGTTATTTACAATCCTTTATCGAGAGGTCGGGGGCGTCGCCCGAGGATTTATGAGAGGTGCACATTTGTTGCACAAAAGAGTTAGGTGCTCTAAGCGACATCTACTGCCAATAAATATCGCAAGAGGTGCGAGCGACGCCGCGTGCAACACTGTAGCTGCAGGGGCGAAGAATCGCGCACACATCACGAACCCGACGCCGTCCATAAAGTGAAATTCATAATACAAATTTAGCGTAAGGTTTTCGTAGGAAAAGCAATAATTTGTCACAATTGGGCGCGATTAGATCGGCTCCGGCGGCGATTTAGCATACGTCGTAAATTACTGGTTAACCGACCGAATCGAGTGTGCGGCCGCAGTGTACGATGGTTGTCGGATTGTAGGGGGTTTTGAGCCGGGCGGGTGATGGCAGCCGCGCGGCCGGGCGGTCGGACACACGCGCGTCGAATCGCGCGTTTTCCGCCGGCACGGCGCACGGGTCGCGGGGCGCGGTTTGTGGAAATCGTTATTAAGCTGATCGCTTTCATAAACAATAGCTTTTGTGCGCCGCTTCTCGCAACCGAGTTGTTATTTGTCCGGATAACGGGTCGCTTTCCGCCGGCGCCGTGTCTGATAACACGTTCCGCGTCTCTGCAATTCCGTTTAGAAACTATTAGCCCGTGGCCGGGGCGGCGCGGGCGGCGCGGGGGGCGCGGGTCGTGCTTTATCATTAGCTCGCTCGATCAGCACGCGATCGCTCATTTGCCCTTTGTGCATGTTTCCCTTCCAAGTAATAATTTTATTTCTACAACTATTGCCTATAACTTGCAAATAATAAAACTATCATATCTCATTGGCTATATCTATAAAGTATATTTTGTATATTATATAAATTATTATGTGGATATAATTAATTGTGCACATATTAACTTTTAAACTCATCAACATAGATGGCTAAGAATGACTATATTTATCTCATTTTCCTCATTTACTTTTCCATCGCATCACCCGAAGTTGCCTTGGAACGTGGAAACGGCAATTAATCTCGGAAGGCGACGTTTGCCCCCCGGCTGCTAAACCCCCTATCTGCTAAGCCCCCTACCCGTTTCAGATAACCAACTCCATGATTAAGTGCAGACGGGAAGGCGTACTGACAAATAGGCGTTTAGGCATTCGTTAATGCCTCGCCCTCATCAATAAACGATCTCTCGCTTGCGTTCTCTCCCCTCTATACATACCTACTGTATAGACGTGTGTCACGTTTGAAGCCTTATTGATTATAATGAATGAAATACTCGCCTAAACTAAGAGTACCTTGGTAAAGGGGAATATAAATAAATTAATTTGTATGTTTTTGCTCTCGTTTATAAATTATAAAGTTAATTTAGAAAGGCAGCACAAACAGAGCCTTTGCAGTGACCTGCACACAAGTTTGTACGTGTTAGTGATCGTGTACAACACTAGAAAGCGTGTTTAAGTTCGACGCGTCGACGTCACGTAATCGGGGCGTTGTTTAGCCGCCAAATTACTGTAAATCAAGTGTTAAGTGGCGCGAAGCGTCCGCCAGCACTGCTTCCGCGGCCACCTAGCGGAGCGCGCCGGCAACGCGCCTCGTAAACCGCCGCCGATCTGCACTCGTAAATCATCGATCTTGCGATGCGATGCGATACGATTTGGCACGCTCTCCCGGCTTTACGGGTTTTACGGATCTTACGTACTTTACGAGTTTTACGGCCCTTACCCGCTCCGGCTGTAAAGGGTTTTACAGCGGCGGCAACGGGCAACGATCTGACTTACGGCGCGACGCTCGCCCGCGGACCTCGTTTCCTTGTCGTTGGTATCGCTTTGATGTGCGCGCCTTTCTTGTCTTTTGTTCATAATGTAATAATCATGTAGACTGAATGAGATGGACTATGTTACGTATTGTAATTCGAATGAAATAGGCCAAATGTTGCGAGAAAATTCATTTTAACAAACATCTTAATCATGTGTACTAATTACTTAAATATTTATTCATAGACATGTCCGTCATTTTGTTATATATTGAAAAAATCTTTTTTTCTTTTCTAATATAAATGTCATTGTTGCAGGCACTCCTATAAACCGGCTGCCGATTATGGCGAAGTCCGTGCTGGACCTGTACGAACTGTACAACCTGGTGATAGCCCGCGGCGGGCTCGTCGAGGTGATCAACAAGAAGCTGTGGCAGGAGATCATCAAGGGCCTGCGACTGCCCTCCTCCATCACTTCCGCAGCCTTCACACTGCGCACACAGTAAGTAAACAAAAATATTTGTCTCAACTTCGCTCACACTCAATTCGTAAATTTTAGGAAACAATGCTTTAACTAGTGATACTTTAGAAGAGGTAGGCACTTTATTAAATTGAATTGTGTAAATTCGTACGAGCGATAATAGCAAGATAATAATCCTTATTTCTATATAAATGTACAGTGTACACATGCGCTGTAAAGTTTGCACATGCTTACACCGCGCCGTATAAAATGCACTTCCACGCGCGTTACTTGCGCGACTTAAAATAGACGTAGAACGTAAACATTTACTACTTACTTGACATTAATGTTTCCATGTATCCTGAATTCGTTTTACGCCATTAGACTGTATAGATTTATTTGTTGCCTCGCTCAGACTATTCGAGTGTTCTAATATGCATCAAAAAGGTTCCTATATCTGTGTGGTCCTAGAACAAGTCGGGAGCTCCGTCTCAGTCTCTTTGTGCGTACATTCAAATTCTCACGAGCTGTAGACAAAGCGTGGCGTACAATGGCCACGTACGTACGTCCAGCGCGACAATATGACAACTTCATAATTAATATCCTCTAAGTCATCTCGGCCGATATAATTTCCTATTTATCATTCAACACAGTTCCTTCACCTCTATTGTCGGTCCAAGATAAAGGTGTCTTACATTTAGAATTCAAAGTGGGCCCGTTACGCATGACGCGAGGATTTTCATTTCAGTCTTCGATGTCTGCTGCCCCGTCGTATGTATTTCTGCAACTACTGCTTAGTGTTACGTAAGATACTCTAACAGCACTGATCTACAGACTGGTTAATTTTCTTATCATTACCTTATTACTTTAAGTACAAGATAGTTTATAATATTGTGATATTCCACTGCAGAACATAAGTATTCAAACACATTGTTTCATATGTTTTTTTCAAAGCAAGATTTTATAGAAGTAGATAATTGTTTTGTGGAAACCAGATAAAGAGGTCGTTACAAATTTAAAATGTCTTTGGTGTAGTAATAGGTTAAATGTTCACTGGATGAAGCATTTAAGAAGCTAAAATGACTTGAGAAGGATGCGTGCTCTCAGACGTCGTTGACCGCGCATTAAATCATAGAGTCATTAATGACAAATGTCGTATAATTTAACCCATCCATTTGACAGAGTATGAAAAGGTAGCCAGTTTTTTTTACGTGGTGTCGGGCGCGACAAAGATTGTCATTGTAGTCTCGCATTAAATATGAGAACAGTTCGTATGACGGATGGTAACGAACGGTTGACAATGTGCTCTATAAAATTGACTCTAACCTAAATGGGATTAGGGATGTAATTGCGTGTTCCATTATACTAATAAAGGTAATACGTTTAATCTTCATTGAGTTTTAGATATGATTTAAAGGCTTGTCACTGTATGCAAAGAAGGTACAATGATGTTCATTTTATATCTTGGATCCTTCATGTGACAAAAAATTGTTGATTTGGGTGACGAAACGTCGAAAGTCTTCTACATAACATCAAAGCTCGAACATATAGACTAAGTATAACAAATTGTTGAGGAAAAGGACGTACCAGTTGGTAATAAATTGATCGTCATTTATCTGAAGAACAAATATCACAAATAGCTTCAACTGCAAGACGATAGTTTGAGATGATACGAGAAGGATAGTTAACCTATGTAGGATTACTAACCTCTTAATGTATCACCAACTTTGATATATCACTTCAGCTATTGTTTTTTTTTTATATTATTAAGATTGTATTTCTTATTGTGTACAGATACATGAAGTATTTATACGACTACGAGTGTGAGAAGAAGAACCTGTCAACACGCAGCGAGCTGGATGCGGCCATCGAAGGCAACAAGCGCGAGGGACGGCGCGCCTCGGGGCAGTACGACGCTCAGGCGGCGCTCGCCATGGTCTGTATACCTTTTCGTATAGTACTGCATCCGAATGAATCTAATCTTTTCATCTAATAGTCAACCACTGCTGGATATAAGTCACGTTTAAGCTGCAAAGATTGCTTGCCACATTCAGACAATTCCCGTGATATGGTCGTTTTTCTTTTGTTTCTCTGGCAGATTAATTACTGAATTGAAAATAAATTTCCTTCTATAAAAAGGTCGTTAAGATTATTTGAGATAAGTCTGTTGTAAAGACCACATGTATTTGAATCTTGCAGCCGTCACTGAACCGCGGCGTGTCGCTGTCGCTGCCACTGGCCCAGCCGCTCGCGCTGCCGCTGGGCGCAGTGCCGCGGCTGCCGCTGCACGCGCCGCACCTGCACTCGCACGACATCGAGTACCGCGTGCGCGAGTACATGAAGATGATACAACAACAACGGGACCTCATCAGAAACGGTAAGGACACTATTCACTTACACGAGATCATTGAGGAGGCGCCTTGCCATGTTACACACATCAAATAACAGTTAAGTAATGAGTATCTTGAAGGCTGTTCGTTAAGCGTTAATTTTTCGCAAGAGAAAGGACTCGACTCATTAATTTTCTTTTTGTTATTGCATTGGTCAAACTTGAGATACCCATTTATATTGAGACGTAGGAATGTGCTTACAAAAGCGCTGTAGGATAGATAAATAAATTTTGTAGTTGTCAGTTGGCAGAGTTAAGTAAATAAATGTGTTGTACTCCGCAGGGTCAGAATCTCCTCCCGGCAGCGGCGGCACGATCATGTCGCCGCGCGAGGCCGCGCTCAGCGCCATCGACGTGTCGCGCCTCACGCTCTGGTCGCTCTACAACAACAACAACAACAGCCCGCAGCCCGACCTCGAGCCGCAGCGGTACGAGTCTGTATTTTATTCCATTTTTTTATTACTTTTATTTTTTAATTTTAATTTAACAAATTGTACGATCGTTGATCAAGGAGGCATCAAGTTGTTACTACGTACGTTGTCTAAATGTGTATCAATTTTAATTATATCGATATTGATTTATTAACATTGACGATACTGGATATTTCGAGCTATGTTATAAACTGCCAACATATGACAACCTCGTTAGCTAGAGCTCTTATATCTTATATTCAATATATTCAAATAATGACAAACGGACATGTTAATAATAATTACTTGTTTATTC
This sequence comes from Papilio gigon, assembly GCA_027563995.1. Classification (NCBI taxonomy): domain Eukaryota; kingdom Metazoa; phylum Arthropoda; class Insecta; order Lepidoptera; family Papilionidae; genus Papilio; species Papilio gigon. The sequence continues at coordinate 2,306,448 of JAODUI010000008.1, read as the reverse complement.
CAGTGAGGCGTTGAATTTGAGCGAAAGTCCGAATTCGACGGCAAGTGGCGGCAAGCGCGAGGCGTGCCGCTCGCCGCCGCCGCCCGCTAAGCGCCGCACGCCGCGCCCGCCCTCGCC
>JAODUI010000008.1:2287948-2299246 GCA_027563995.1 Papilio gigon | reverse complement strand
CCGACGCTCTTACGGTGAAGGAAAACATCGTGATGCAACCTGCACGTATCGGCGAAGAAATTCAAAGATATGTGTGAAGTCAACAAAGACGCATTGGGCCAGCGTGGTTGACTATGGGCTAGTCACCCCTTATACAGGGTAGGCTCCGAGCTCCTCAGTGCGGTCGTACAGTGAGCTGTTGATGATGACTACCTATCTAGCGGTCGTGGGTTCGCATCCCACCATTCGACTATTGTCATCCTTATCTTAGCACAAGCCTTTTCAATCTTACTTGGGATGGTTACAAATTGAATATATCAACAAATCTACTAATGTTTTAACAAAAAAAAAACTTGTGTCGTGTTGTAAAAGATTTTTGCTCTTATTTATTTTCGACGCGTATAAAATACAAGAATACCATAAAGTGACATTATTGTGATAAAAAAAACTGTATTTATTTTATATGAGATTAATTCTGTTTGGAGTTCCGTCTCGTCTGAGAATGGATGCGCCGGATTTATCATGTGGGCCGAGCGCACATTTGTCACTGCATAAAAAAGAATAATGTCTCGAGCGATCGTTCTCACAGATATGTCATCGAATATTCCATTGACCTCACATGAAATTGCAAATTCGTCTCGCAAATGCGACAGGCACGTTTCACACGAGTGCGGTATATTAAAGCAATGCTGTGGTGACATATTTGAAACACGGTTACTATAAAAACGGTAATATAACTAACAATATCTTAAGACAGATCTCGTGATTTTCACGTATTCATTCCTGGACAGGCATGATAAATAAAAAAAGTAAAAAAACACATTGATCAGCAATATGGCTAGTTGAATCGTCAAAATGTTTTAAAGTGTACAGTTTATTGTTAGTTCCAAATGGTGCCAAGTATGAATTAATTTTGAATAGCGACACCGTTAAACAAATGTTCTCTAGAATACACTAGATGGCGTTGTTTTCTCTGAGCGTTTGTTCAAGCAATAGCAGCTTTGTTCTACTAGCTACCTTATTGTTTCGTCCTCGTGTGAAAGTGGTAGTTTAACACTTGCAATATGCTTATTGGAGGTATTATCTTCGTACTGAAAGTAAAACGAACCAACCGCGAGAGTGCACGCTGAATACAAATAAATACATTCGAAAATTTTCATTTGCATTTTGCGAACTGACGATTATTTCTCGTTAAATTCTCAACACATTATTTAAAAAAAAACACACATTTAATGTTAAGAAAAATACAGAGAAATCGTTTTATACTATAAATATCCGTTACTTTCGTTTATTTCGAATTGCAGGTTTTGTTTATGAAATTAAACAGTTTATGACTTTCGAGATTTCATTTTATGTTAAGTAACTATTTTATTTATTTATCTTTTTTATCTGTCAAGTTCTGAACTCAAAACCTATATATTGAGCAGTACGCTGCAGCGAAATTAAATAGATATTTGAAGTGATTCACTTGGTTGTAACCTCGGTAAGTTCAAGAGTATGCGACAAAAAACATATAAACCAGTCACTTCATTTACAAGACACGTAAGTTATTTGCACTTTTAAAAAAAAAGTTCAAAAACAAATAAATATCAGAAGCAAATACGTGAAATTAATGTAAATAAAATTCTACTAACAATATTTCTTATTTAATTCTCTTAAAGGAACTTTCAATAGAATTACGACGTGTATCAATGTTATGTTAGCGATCGATGTTTGTTCTCAAACATAATGCCCCGCTCTCTGATATGTTGCGAACCAATACAAGGGTCGACTTCATTACTATATATTAACTAGAATATAAATCAATTATTAGTCTTTCGCAAGATTGACTGATGATCTAGTTAAGTATGCAGAAGCATCCTGGATGAGGGCGGCCGAGAACCGATCGTCATGGCGATCTTTGGAGGCCTACTCTCAGCAGTGGGCGACGTGTGGCTGATATGATGATGATTAGTCTGTCAAACCGCAATAGGTCAGATATGACTGGCGGTTGGGTTGGGGACCCTGACCGCCCTGGAATGCGATCCCGGGTAGACGGCAACATGGAGTGGTCCCGTGTTACCGTAGCATTGCGGAGAATAAAGTACAGTGGAGCACCGGTGCGTTCCACCGGAGATCCCGGACCACCACTAATCGCGGTAAGGCAAGGCCACCGAGGGGGTTTTAGTGGGAAAACATCACATAACCCTGTTCCACCCCAGGAACAGGGTATCTTAATTATGATTTCCCTCCGTTACAAAAAAAAAAGGTCAGATACGACTATGGCCAAGCCACCTCTAACTTAGATGGACTCCGAAGCCTTCGTTGTAGACATGTATGAATCGACAATAATTAATTATATGACAGTCGAATGGTAGATCTTTGTTAATTTACTAACATTTCTTGTAGTCATTCTAGGTTAGCTTGAAAAAGTTCGTATATGGTTCACGACAATAGTCGAATGGGATTCGAACCTACGACTACTATGTTTAGTCCGTACCTTTACCATTAGATTATTGGCGTTTCAAATGACCTATTTCATTTTTAATACGAACCATATCTTCAGGTTACATTTGAAGGCAGAGAAGCTGAGACTTCAGTGAATAGACTATTGTGATGCGTCGTCGCCGGTGACACACGTCAGCTTTGCTGCGAAGTTGAGATACAAAAGCTTCGCATACGTGTTAAAGCTAGTTACACACACTCTTATATCTACGTTCAAACACATTGGCACGTATAGAACCCTATCACTTGAGTTGACACGTCCCAGAAGGGGCTGTATTATGAAGTCGACAGAGCAAAAAAAAAATTAAATAATGATAAAGAACATTATGGATGGACATGTTATACGAAGAGATGATGAGCTATAAACAAGGTGATGAGATTAAATATGGATGGCTTTAAAGATAGAGAAAGACCGAAGTGTGGATGGATTGTATGAAAGAGAATATGCGTAGTAAGTGTGTGAGTTCAGATATGACGGCTGACAGAGATGTATGGACGAGTAGTACGTACTGTGTCGACCCTCCACAAGAAAAGAACAGGTTGATGATAAATGAACGTTCTTTCAATGCATCTAATTTCTTTTGTATGGGATTTAGGCAAATCACAAAATGCAATAGTACTGAATAGATAGATACAATGAAGAGCTATCATGTGGAGGCATAAAATACCTCGATTTTGTTTCACGTAGAGTTTTAACTGGTGTGATATCGAGCGTGTGCGAAGAGGCGTCGATGCGTGACGCTGATCACATTTGCCTGCGAAACGACAATCAATAGATAACATTATCAGCACACGCCAAGTCTGTCCTCGATCTGTGTTAAGTCATATGTGGTGTGCTTTACACATTTATTATGCCGGAAATTATAAAACGTGACATTGCGTGAACTCATTGTCGTCTTTGTGATTTTTTTTGTGTATGTTGGTTCGTATACAAGTTACTTTGAGACGGCGTAGAGAGAAAACGCCTGAACCGATATTGACGAATAACACGGCATTTGATTCGTCTTCTTTCCTGCAATGTCATAGGAATACAGTCAGATAGGTTTTTGTTTCTTTTTTTAAGTAACACATCGTGGTATTGTAAACCGACGTTACTGTTTCGCAGATTGTATTCTAGCACAGGGCTCGTTTTGATTGGTTTGAATTTAGTTAAAACTTAAACTATTTTGAAGTGTCAGTGTAAGGTGAGTTGATACAGTCAATGGAAGCCACAAAGTAGATTGTGTATACGTCGTGTTGATTGATGTTTACTAAATATTTTATGGTGTGGTTTTCTTTGATGTCGGTCACTGGAAAATCTGTTTGACACTGTTATTTTTTCCGATGATATTTCTCGATGCGGAAGCTACGGAGATAACTGGTCCGCGTAAATGATTTATGTCTTGTTGAGGTAATTAAATTTAAAAAAAAATTACTTCTTTTGAAAGTTAATAAACGTAACGTGATTCGATCTTTTGTAAAGTACATATGTATAACACATTAAGGTGTTGTATGTAATTTGAAAGTTAAGTCTTAACTTGTTTTGAATTAGTGCTTGTAATTCCGATGTTCGTTTGCTCTCTTCTGTCAAACTTGTCGTTATACTTTTTACCCGATAGGGGCGCTGTACGATAACTTTTTCGATGTAGATATGTATACTTTGTTATGCTGTGCCTAATGTTCAAAGTATCTCGAGTTACAAGTTGCATTCATGTTACGTAATGCGATATAGAGATGCATAGTGACGCATGGTCTGGAGATCGCTTCACGTGAGAGCCGCACTCCGCTGTGACGTCAATGACCTAAGAGCCAATACTCCAATGTCCATTAGAAAAGCTATACGATAAGAGTGGTTAAGATATTTTATATAAAGCCAGCTATAGCCGGACTGTTCAGTAAAAACTGAAGATGTGTGTCTTTAAATGGAATGAGGAAAAAAATTCTATATTAACTTCCTCTTTTCGTACTTTTAATGGCTATTTTCTTTGAAAATGCGTGGTCAGTATTTTTATTGCTAATGGTCGTTGTTAAGTTGGTAACTCACTTAACTGGTAGGAAATAAAAGAAAAAAATATACGAGGATACGTTGGTCGTTCGTTGTTCGAAATTCAAACATAATTCATTTTTTTTTAATTATTTTTTAATCGAAATATCTTTATGCATTTGTTTACCATATAACGTGTCATGTTTGATGTTCATTTTCTTGATGGCAATTTCGTCGCTGCGAGAACGTACATGTCTTCCTTGATGTACATTCCGAGATAACGTAAAAACGCGAACTATGCGTACTAGATAAAGATGCAGAATCATTAGGAGCTGCGTTCCCTAAATCGATAAGCGAAGCGTGCGGTTGTAAATAGTTTGGTAGCTGAGGTCTTTGATAACGGCCTCATCATCCGTGTTATCAGCGAGATAAAGATAAGGGGCCACCGAAGTTAGCTATTGGCTTGTCTTAAAATAGTTACGCAATTTGTGAGTCGTTCACGTATTACGGTTTGAGGATGCATTACTTACCACCTGCCAGAAATCGTGTCTAATGGCTTTGTTTGTTACGCGAGCAATCTTCTATTTTTAACTCTCAAACAAACCAATGAAAAATAAAATTATAGCACACTTCGAGTAACGTATAACAGCTGTTTGAATCTTTGTAAGTTTTTAAACAATAATTTTTTTTATCAGTTTAACACTCGGTTGTCAGTTTTAAGACTTTTTTTCGTTGAGCTTTGTGGTTAAGAGGTCTAATGGTATTAAGTTCAAATCTCGTATTTAATTTTTTGCATCGACTGGGATCGTATTTAAATCTTTGCTGACAATGTTAGATAACATTATTTGAAATAACGGAAAATTTTATATGATAACAACTTCTTGTGTGCATCGTTCAACGTCAATATTAATGTTGCCAGCTGTTTTGTACAGTTACAAAAAAATACATCCGTTGCGAAAGCAGAAATATAAATAATCTTTAACATATCTATACAACTGCTTAATGGATCGGTAAAACAGCGTTCCCACAGCTCAGAATATCACAATAGAATAGATATAGAACGTATGTGAACACATATTTTATAATATTAGTATAGTTAAATGTAAACACGGCTCCTCTAATTAAACTCTCAGTTACTATTCAATGTCTGTTACTGATAACAATGGTGATAAGATAATGGATGTTACCTGGCAACCCCTACAGCGACTGTCACACGGTCACACGTCACGTGTCAATAGTACGGACATTGTGTTCATTGTGCGCCTGTCATATTGTTAAGACAGTACAGACAGCGTTGATAATATACATAAAGATAATAAATACAACAATGGAAATGTATTTCGTGTGAGAAAAGTGATTTATTATCTGTATTTATTACTAGGAATAATACAGAACTAATGGGGACTTACCCTACTCGAGTTTCCTTATAAAACCTTTTTGGTATAACACAAATATTTAACATGTTTTTTTTTCTTAAACAGCGTTGTCGGTTATTCTGGCATAGTTTAATTAGTCTTTGAAGTGGCCGGTTGAGTTGCAGTTGTGAGCACACATTTGCGACGTTTAAGTTTAAAATATAGTCTATTTGGTGTAGCGTATTTGTTTGATAATATTCAAATGTTCAATAGTAGTTTATTGTCTTGAAATAATTTACTAACAAATTATGTGATAAATGAATAGGCGTGACATTATTTTTTGTTACCGTTTGATCATTAATTTATAGGTGTTGTTTATTAGTCAGGGAATGTTTAAATGGGACTGCAACCTAATTATAAATAACGTAACAATTTTAAAACCAGTGAGGAAGGTTAGATTTTTGTTTGTTGATTCAGAAATAAATGCCTATCTCATTTCAAAGTTTCCTTACCTGAAAGTCCCTGGTGGCCCTAGAGTAGGAAATCTCGGTATTCAATATTATGAAGCACAACCGAGTTGTGAATATTTCATTTTACCTCTACTTGTTCTGCTGTTTTCAAGCTTATCTTTACAATTGGCTTGGAAACGATTTAAATAAAGAACCCGATTGTTCTCAGTCGAATAAAACGGCTATTTTATTTTACATCTTTATTTCATATTACAGTGAAAGTTAAATTTAAGAGCTTTTAACGGTGATACACTAGTGGGCACGTAACGGACGCTATTGCCTTTTTACTCGGTATTGCTCATAAATATTGTTTTTTTTTTATTATCGACCGGCTATCTCACAGCATGTAGATTAAAAATATTGTTTTTATTTGTAATAGGCTTCTAGAAACGAGATTAAACAGAATTAAAGAAAGTATTAAGGACATTTCACTATACTACTTATATAAACGGCTTAACTCACGCGTAATCGTAGTCGGTACCGACTAGTTTTGATTTCATCGGGGAATTTCTTAAGGGTGAGCGGGACTATAGCGCGTTTGCGGCCTGTTACTCAGAGAGCCCCCGATGGACTCGAAACTAGTCGGTACCGACACCCATTTACACGTGAGTTAAGCCGTTTTTGTATATAGTATATATAAACATCTTGTAATTTTCTTTGAAAAACAAAAGTATGTAATTAAATCGGCAACGAAAGCCAACGGCTACAGAGTTATGAAAAAAAGTGTAATACTTCAAAGAACAGGCTGTTTGATGTTATCATATTGAAGCTTCGAAGTATCTTTGTTTGAATATGTAACCCGTTTATTTAACGTAAACGAAATGAATACACGTTCTTCTATTGAAATATTTTATGACCACAAATATGTATTTCTTTTTAAATAAAATATTAGTAGATTTTTGTTAATTAATTAAGATTTCTTGTAACCATTCCTGGTCAGCTTGAAAATGCTTGTGTTAGGAATGGTTCACGACAATAGACGAAACCGCGACCGCTAGATAGGTAGTCCGTACCTATAATCATTAGGCTATTGACGCTTCAGTGAACAAATATAAAGGCAGGTTACAAAATTTTAGGTTATAATTGTATCACGACGACTGAAGAATAATGATGTAATTATGTAAATGAATCATACTTTATGTTTTATCAAAGAATGTTTGATGAGAATGTATATAGTGACAATGCATAGTTTTACGAGTGGACTTCTAGGGTTTTTTTTAATTTTTTTCTACTTAGGTCTACTAATAAAATATGCTACATAAGTTTACATATAGATGTTAAATCTGAAATATTATAATTATCGTACTTTTCTCATAGGTAAACACAAAACTCACTGGAATAAAAGATACTATATAGATAAAAAGAAAACTGTATAAAAAAACATCAACTTTCGTTAGTTCATTATATGTCCCTACCTGGGAGCTCAGAGACTACCCACCCTATGGGGTGACTAGGCCATAGTCAACCACTCTGGCCCAGTGCGTGTTGGTTGACTTCACACATCTCCTTGAATTTCTTGGCCGATACGTGTAGGTTGCATCACGCTGTTTTCCTTCACCGTAAGTGCGTCGGATAAAGTACATATGTAATTCGAAAATGGAAAAACATTGGTACATGGCGGGGATCGAAAACCGGATAATATCGAGTACGGTCCTGTCCGGTCAAGCGCTTAACAACTGCGCCACCGACGCTCTATCAACCTTAGAACTATGGAATTACAGTTGTATTAACACTGAACGTATTTTGTAACTTTCTAGGAGTTCTAATTATTAAATTAAAAGCAAACTACGTTTACATTTATCTGACAAAAATTCTAAATTACAAAAAAAAGTTATGAAAACCCGGATTGATTTTTCTGTTTATAAATATTACGAATGTATCAATAACAATCAGATTTTATAAACTTCGTAGTAAAAGGAGAGACGTGTATAGAAGTTGTTCATAACACGGTCTTGCGTCATCGCACGAATGACGTGCGTCTTTACGATGCATTTGATGGACCAAAACAGGGCATTCACTGAACGCACTGACGTATGACTTCCGATTTGTACTGACGATAATCTAAACGTAATTGAACAGTTTAATTTGAAAGACTGAAGTATTTACTATATACTAGGTAGTAGCTATAATATTTCGCGTGATTTTCACAATCGTGATCTCTTACCCCGGAAACCAAGAAACTCCTTGGGTCGCTACGCCGTCAGAATTGGTTATTTTTACGACAAAAACGACAAGTTATAACTAATAACGATATTTCGTAAAAATACACAATAAAATTTCAGTTAAAATGTTAATTGACTTGCAGTCCTATATCCCCGTAGTGAAGCAGAGGACGTCCACAGTACGCCGCCGGCTCGCTCTGTCCTGGGATCTGCGCTTGGTCTCGGGGCACGTCAACCCAATCGTCTTTAGGTCGACCGCTGAGCGCAGGAAGTTAATTAAAAAATAAATGTTAACGATTAAAAAAATATTTAACGAATAAAAAAAAATTAAACCTTGAAATTGTTATTTTTATTTAATTTTTGTTAATTGTTGGAAAATGAAAGATTCAGTACACGTATTGTGATGTGATACTTTCTATTCAACAGTAGAATAAATTAGAACACAAATAAAATATTTAATTATGTTTCCGAAACACAATTCGCGTTCACAAATTGCAACGAATTGGGAGTTTACAACCGACGTCTGGTTTTATCGCGCACTGCAATACGACTTTAATTTTCTTCAGTAGTTCCACTACTAACATTTTCATACTCTTTTATTGCTTTCAACAGATGTTCTTTTTTTAAATGATATTCGACTATATCAAGTAAATGGATCGTTGTCGTTTGAGTTTCTCTCGTCTTTGTTTTAAAGTTATAAAAATTCTACGTTTATTTGCAACGAGATTTAATTTTCTTTTCACTTTTGCTAGATTATTTTATGACTACAATAGTCCTGACAATCATACAATCTTACTGTTTAATTTTTTAATAGTGGTGTAACAAGGATGACAATAAACGTTCGCCATATATGTATGTATGAAAGAATGGTTTGTTCAGCCAGTGCTATATCACGATCACACAGAAGATAGACGTGGACTGGAAGCAATTCCGCGTGTCATCTGATCAGTACACGAGCCGGAAACGAAATTTAATTGTCTTCCCCCTTTACACCCTTTTCTTATAAAGAGAAATTTTGAAGGAAAGTGAATTTTGCGAAGGAAGGGAAATATCTTTGTGTGTCCCCTTGTCAACTGTAGGCAACGTATCTATAGATACGTATATCTATGGCCATTGGTCACATGGCTCTTTTGGAGCACTCAAATGGCCGCTTGTTAGTTTGTCATCTTATATTATTTAAGAAAATGCAACGAGCTATGACATACTTAAGTTCCACATTGAGTCTTCACCATCATCATCATTATCAGCCTCATGAAGTCCACTGCTGGACGTAGTTGTAGTACTTTGAGTCTTAATTAATCAAAATTAGTACAGATGTATTACTATTAGCAGCATATTGTGGACATTGGGGAAGGCTTATGTAGTAGTGCACAGATAAAGGGTGATGATGATGATGATGACGAGCACAGATCGATGTAATAAACTTTATGTGGAACCAGGTTATAATTTGACTAATTTATTAATTTCCTGTAAACACTGTTTTCCATGTTAAAGATTATTCTGTACGTAAAATTCATGGTTGCGGACACAATAAATCATTGAGACAGTTTATGAGAGGACGCAACTTCCCGCTAAAATATAACGATGATTAAATATTAATCATGTGATGGAAATTGTTATTTTGTGATATATCTTTTTACAACCCAGTTGTTGACATAGAATAGATAAATAGAGCTGAAAGTCTGTTTTTTCTAAAAAGTTACCGAGAGCTTGTAAAATTCTCGATACGTGTTATTAAATATTGAGTTAGCATTGTATTTATGCCACTCCTGGCTCGTGACGTGCGTCCCTATCTCGCATAACAGTTTATTCCAATTTATTCACTTCCTTAATTTAATAACTTGTTAATATATATAGCCTAAAACCTACAGTATATACAAGGATAATTTCTACAAAAAGAGTGCCGTGTTTGCTTTATACGTAACAATGTTAAAAATGCTAACGCTTTATATAATATTATAGATTATTAGCAAGGTGTTGACACACGCGGCCGTGTTCTTGCCTAAATAGATTGTCCTCCGTCTTAAATATATCACCTGCTTATAGCAACGTAAGATACTCTGAGCGACATAAGAATATAAGGATACTTATTATGCGAGCTCTGCTCTTTTACCATTTCTTAAAGAGCTCGCAACGGTTAGATGTTATCACTCTTTGTTTCACTGTCACGTGTCAAGTAAACTTGTACGGCTCAAGTCATAGTTTACAGTGGGTAAATGTTATAGATATATAACTATAGACTTCCAATGACAAAGTCTAAAAAATGTTCCTATATCAGTTTAAAGAATAAGATTTAATACTTTTTTTTTGTACATTTTAATCGGTTTCCAAACCGCCCGAGACTCCGCTCTTTGTCTCCCATGCAGTCGCATAAAATATCAATACACAGCGGTTTTCTTAAGTGTTAAAACAAAGGAAAGGTTAAAACAGAGTTATGTTTACTATACCTATAAATTGAAATGATGAGATATTTTTACAGTACATACGAATATTTTTAAAACTATAGTAGACAGAATCTTTGTTTAATGTTTTTTGCGTAAACCGCTGTCAGTTTATGAATGACGAAGTTCCTGAGGTCGTTGCTTCAGGCCGTTAGCTATTGTAGGACGCCTGTTTATGCAGACTATGTTATTCGAGATCGTATCTTACGCGTGTTGCGTTTGTTTTGTACGCAGGACTCGACCGCTGACAACACGAACATCGGCCGTACACGTTGTACGAACACGTGATATACTTCATCCAAGATTGTTTTATATTGGATAACGTACACAACTATATAACTTATAAAACGGCTTAACTCACGTGCAACTCGGTGTCAGTACCGACTAGTTTCGAGCCCATCGGGG
>JAODUI010000008.1:2234795-2275040 GCA_027563995.1 Papilio gigon | reverse complement strand
CCCCCGATGGGCTCGAAACTAGTCGGTACTGACACCGAGTTGCACGTGAGTTAAGCCGTTTTATAAGTAGTATAATCACGTATACCCTAAATTTAACTGAGTAAATTTTCTTTTTCAGAGAAAAACAGTATTTATTTCGTTTAAACAGTCACAGTTATAGTTAAATTGGCACAGAATACATACAAACTAGTGATTCGTAGGGCATTAGCCTTTGTCTGCCCACTGCTGGACATAGGCCTTTCCGAATGCCTTCCACAGTATGCGGTCTTCCATCCGCACCCAGCGACCGGCCATCCGCACTAAACTATCAAGCCATATTATACGTCGTAATGAATCTGAAACAAAAAAAGATCGGCTTCCGCATTTATCACACATAAGTCACACAAAAAATATAATAAACATTTTTCTTTTTTGCGTAATTTTTCAATCACGTTGCCAGTTTAATATTAACTTAGACGTCCTTGACATCTTAGTAACATAAACATGTCAGCGTCGGATCCCGAAACATCGGTACCGACTGTGGCCGCTGTCACATAAATTTCACGAAGGGCCTTGCGAAAATACGCTGTTCTTTATTTGCTGTACATATCTGATGAACCAGTGGTCTATGTATGACCTTATTTGTTAACAAGAAATTAAAAAGAAATATAAAGAACATTTAAATTTGGAACAAAAAACAATTTGACTTGATGGATAGTTGATGATGTCCTCCGTGACGTGTCGGTCAATGGCGAACCTTCATGGATAATTAGGAATGGTACAAGCCGTTTTTTTTTTAATATTAAGGTTACTAAAGCTGTTTAATTTTGAAGATTTTATTGAAAGTAAAACGCTTTAAGATCTCTTTTGATAATCTCTCGATCTTACTATTGTGAAAGTTTTAATTAATGGATGTTTGTTAGCATACAACTTCAATGTCTTTTAATTTACCAAAAAAAATATCATATAGGTATTGCAGAATCTATCTTTATATAGAAATAATATGTGTAGATAATAATTAAATCATTTTATGGTCGTATTGAATGAAAATTCCGCGACAAGGTCGTTAAATAACCGCAAATTAATTGGACGCCTGAACCTGTAAGAGGTTTATAAAGTCAAATAAATTCGTTCGTCCTTTCATCTACTTCACTTTACTTTGTAAATTAAATTTTTCACATCAATAATTACTTTTATTTTATACTCAATTTTGATTCAATTCTAAATATCATTGCCTACATCAAATTACTTGCTAGCTTACTACTGTGTTATGTGAATATTTAACTTACATGGATGGATGGATGGATGAAATATGAATTTGGCACAGACATAGATTGCTGGCTGAAATAACGTATAGACACTTAATTTTTTTGGTCAATTCCGCGTGGTCGCAGTCTTGAGCAAAGCGACGTCCAGTCTATATCCAAATATTTTTTATTCAATTGATCACTTTACTTAACTTTAAAAAGTTAAGGAATGTTCTTCAGCTTAATAATAGTCAAGTTTAAGTTGGTTTGAAACTTAAAATGTATTATAGTGAAATACGCTGCAATAGTTTTTAATTCAATCCACCGCAGCGCTGTTTCGCAACGTGACGTCATAATGTTAACTGTAAAGTAAATGACTAGCTTATCCTCTTAGTAGCCTCGAATAATGTTGCAACTTAAAATTAACTTTATAGTCAGCTTAAAACAGATAACAAAACCGTATTCTACATTAAGCATATAATACAGTAATTAATATTTACATATAATTGTGTATTAAATACTTATAAAATATTCTACCTGGGATAACGGGTATTTCAAATGGTCAAATTGCCCATATCATGCGCATATCACCGGAATTCAAAGCTGAATATGACAGGAATCATTCGTAACAAGGTAAAGTTAGGTTAGACTTAAAGAGATGCGATAATCTTAACAACTTTATGAAAGAGTGTTAATAAACCGAGACTACAAAATTTAATCGCATCACATCAGCTCACAATATGTCCCCACTGAGGGGCTCGGGGCCTACCCTATTATTAGGGGCGACTAGGCCATACTTAACCGCGCTGGCCCAGTGCGTGTTGGTTGACTTCACACATATCTTTGAATTTCTTCGTCGATATGTGTAGGTTGCATCACGATGATTTCCTTCACCATCGTATAATGTACATATGCAATTCTAAAATTGAAAAACACATTGGTACATGGCGGGGCTCGAACCTTGACAATGTCGAGTACGGTCCGGTCCGGTCAAGCGATTTACAACTGCGCCACCGACGCTCCTTAAAAATGAAAAAAAAATTGAAAATTCAATGAACATTCAAAATTTATATCCGGGACTTTTTGTCCTCATAACTTCCGGTCAAGTATGATGTGGGGACTTCAAGAGTTGAGTGAATGGATTTCTAAAGAAGCGAATTATATTTCGATCACATTTGATATCAGGTGGCTTCGAGATCGTGGAGAACAAAAAGTTTTAATAACAAAAATAACAAGTTATTTAAAAAATGTAATAAAGAAATATAATTCTGTTCTTTCGATCGTCTGTCAGTAGAAGAAACGTAACTTAATAAGTTCTCATTGTAAGTATCGCTTAAGCGAGGACTGGTGTGTACTAACAATGAATTCACTATTGTTTTAGTTAACGCCTGTAGAGCGGTTCTGGAACGAACGTTTAATTTCCTTCACTCGATGCTTGTAGTGAAGTGCAGTGTTACTTTATTTTTGTAAAACTCTTTACTAGCGAATTCGATTTTAATACTTACATTTATCCAAAGTTCTGACGATGAAAGAAAACATCGTGATAAAGTCTGCACGTATAAAGAAATTTAAAGATGGGTGTGAAATTAACCAATCACTGGTCTATTGTTGTTCACTAAGCTTTAATCACCATTAACTTGGGGTAAGCTAACCCTTACTTACGAGCCTCTCGGTGGGGTCGTATTCATTTTTTTTACACAATATTCCAGTTACAAATTGAATTCTAGATGAGGTTTAATTCAATAATTAACTAATAGGTTTAATAAAGTTATTCTTTGAGGGGAAATATTGAAGTGTTTAGACGGGTAGGCGGGCTGTTGTCGGCGATGTGCGGGTGTGCGGGTAGGGCACAAGGTCGGGTGTTTTAATTACTTGCCCTCAGGTCGGCACAATAGCCGGCACGTCCAGCCTTTCCTCTCTCATTACGACTAAATTTATTTCTGTCTTGACTTAATAAACTTTAATTAGCTTTTCTAAGATAAATTTTCTTAAACCGAAGATGAATACAAAATAACATAAATTTGGTTGACTTCGTTTACCGTGTACATTGTTTATTTATATTTCAATTGTAGCTTTTGTGATATGATTAATATAGTAATAGATTATTTGATGTTGTGAAATTTAAACGATAACTGTTACATTTATAAATATTTGCATGATGCATTGAATCAAGTCACTTGTAGACAAAACTATCAGATTACATTTTCAGAAGATTGCAACTTTAGAGACATGTCTAGACGTCGCAGACATCCTAAACGTCGCGCAAGTAAATCGAATTAATTTTGTGCTTAAGCTTACTTACTTAGTGTGGCAATTTATACATCGATAGTTAGTTTGAGATTTAATAAATCCTTATTTAAAGAGGTCAATGCTCTTATAGGAAAATTCTTACCTAGAAATTATTATGCGGTCGTGGAGAACATATACGATTTTACAAAAAGATTTACCAAAAAGGTTACATCAATAATGTTTGGGTTCTTTGTGGATATTTTTCTGCCTCATTACAAATGAATGTAGCTAATCCAGTGGAAGTGACAACGATGTAAAATTAACTGCAATACGAACGTTATTTGCAGTTGAATTGTGGAGGCGGAAGCAATTTAACTGTTGGAAATTAATCGTATATTAGCACTGCTCCAACACAAAACTCACAACGAGTGGGCGTTTGGAAGCAATAAACGTGTGTTTGCTTCTTGAATGCATTGTTTGTTATTTGACAGGAAGTCTAATAAGACTTTTATTGTCTTTAAAGTTTCATTTGTTTAAAATTAATTATTAATAATCTGTTGAACTTAGCGACCTTCTATGCGTCGTCGTACGTCACCTGCTATGGGCTAGACCATGTCGTAAATTAATAATTAAATTTTGTTCAACCACCATCTTTGAATTTCGTAGATATAGATGCTGATTATTTTACGAAATTTTCTTTTACCACAAGAACTTCGAATGATAATATAATATTAATTTTTGATTATTTAAAATAATATCTAATAAAAGCGCCAATAGTCTAATGGTTAAGGATACGGACTATCGATCTAGCGGTCGCGGGTTCGAATCTCACCATTCGGCTATTGTCGTGAACCATTCCTCACACAAGCTTTATCAAGCTCACCAGGAATGGTTACAAGAAATATTAGTAAATTAACAAAAATCTACTACTAAACTCATTGAAATGTTATGTTATATAAAAAGTAAAATGTGAAAGTCAATTTACTTTGAAATTTATTATCATCAAAGTTTATTTATTTGTTAAGGCAAAATTAATTTACAAATGTCCACAAATAGTGTTTGTTGGATATCAGTCGACAGTCTAGTATTAAATGTAATAAATCTTAAGTACATTGCTCCGCCGATATTTCGATGTGACCAATTTGAGTTTACAAGCCGAGCCACAAGTTTATGGGCCGTAGTTACAAAGCAGTTACCATTAATTCTATCGAGGTATTTAGATTTGATTGCGGAGTGGTTGACGTCTAGACGTCGATATTGACTTTAGGTAATTACTTGTTAGTCTTCCAGAAAGAACTATTAATTATTCAGTACTTTGAATTCGAATTTAAACTAATGAACGTCTACATTTTTATATGGATAATGTTGTAAATATATTTTTTGCTTAGTTATAGAACAATGCTTACAATTTTAATCCTAACAATCATCAACATCATCAGCCCTTGTCTGCCCACCGTTGGACCTTTCCCAATGTCTTCTACAGCGTGCAGTCCTCCGCTTTCCGCATCCAACGACTTCCTGCCGTCCGCTCTAAGTTTTATCCTAATAATAATAATGCTTAATTCATTATTTTTATATTGAATAAAATAACAAAGTATAAATATTTGTGTCAATTTATAGTCTCTTATAGTTCTGATCTATTAGTTTGGCTCGAAGGACCATAGGAGTTAACTACTATCATTTTTTGAAAACAAAAGAATTTACTATTTCTAAATTAGCAACATTTTCATAACTACGGTATTGTATTTATTGATCTAATTCTTCTGTAAAAGTAACAAACTTTTTGTTGTACATTGTATGATACTAAAATATTCACAAAATTATAATTTAGCAAAGTTACCCGGAGCCGTGTAGCATAAGGATCAAAACTGAGCCCCGGGCGAGGCGAACGATACAAATGATGTCTCAACAAAGGCAACCTTGATGACGGATGTAGGGTTTTACAAAATATACTTACCTAATGTAAATATCATTAGAATATATTTACTCTTATTATTTACTCATATCACGTAGTCTTTTATTTACATTATACATACTTAAACAGGAATCTGATTAGATTTAATGTGGATAGTTACAAAGGTAGAGTAAAACCGAAGAAGTTATGGATGGATTGTGTGAAAGATATACGTAATGGTGTGTGTTCAGACGTGACAACTGATTGAATGTATGAAAGAAAGTGCTGACCTTCCATAGGAAGATGGGCAGGTTGTTGATGTTGCCTATAGAAGCTAAACGGTACGTTAAGGGAATCCCTTAATGACCGGTAACCAATTCTAAGTACGGCATTTAGTATTCTAGTCATAGTCATAGTTAGTATAGACTAGTGGTGTACGGTATTCTACTAAAATTTACTGTATTCTACTAAGATGTACTGTATTCTACTAAAATGTACTGTATTCCGCTGTCTACACTATTCATATAATATAACCGAAGGATCGATTTCGTGAACTTGTAATATCAAAGAATGACCACAATTCAAACTGATACGAATCGACGTAGTTACTTTGTCCTCTAGTGCATTAAATTGCCCGTCAGTCTAGTTCATAGGGAATTAGCGTAAGTTGGAGATCCATTAATCTTCATCGAAGACATGCAAATTTCATCGTTATACTCTACTAGAATCTATGGATGAAATACTAAACATAGCAGACATATTGTCACACTCATAGTTAATGAATTGCCGTTTATGCAGTCACTTGGGGTACATTTTTAATGTATCATCTCTTTAAGTGAGAAACTCAATGTGGTAGTTATTACTACATAAGGATACTATATTTAGTATGTTTGTATAGTTCATTTATTTCGACACTTAAAGATGCGGAGATTTTAAAAATGTATGTTTCGGAAAGAAAATATTCTCAATTAAGTAGTGAATAGTATAAAAGGATTTTACGTTTTAAACGTAGATTATAATTTATTAAACTGAAACCACAGATGATATAATATCACATTGACATAAAACACTAGGGGTGGTTGCGTGCCGGAAATTATCAACCATACCCGAACTATAAACTAAATTGGAAGTCGTATATTCTGCAAGTTGCTTGTGAATCCTTAAAGTTTTGCACAAACATGAAATACGTGAAGTTTTCGTCTTCGAAAAATTGCAAGAACTTTTATCACTGAATCAAAAACGTAAATGAAAATAAAGATTACGATAAATCTATTAAAATTTTACGGTACCCGCAGTACCCGTTGTGAAACGGACGAGGAATTTACGAATGTCCTATCACCTTTATATCTGAACACGTCACATTAAACTTAGTAGTTAACATCTTTCCCCCATGGCTTCTACTGCCAAATCTTGGACAAAAACAAATTACTATCGCTTATCCAATGAGAGTGAAAGAGATGACACTATGATTTTCTACAAGTATTCCGCAATGGAAACCCACGGTTAAAATGAAGTCGTTCATTTACATAACTGTTGCAAATTAGCACAACGAATTATATCTCTTGTTTTTTGTTCACTTGTGAAAATCAGTTCCATCCTGACAATAATTCGTCGCAAGAAATTTACATTTAAACACAGAATATTTTGACACTGACAGATGATTGACATTCGGATATTTCCAACATTGTCAAAATATTCGACGCGACCGCTGATGAATTTCTCGAACGAATTCCTGTCAATCAAATCGCCGCAAAATTGTATTCATATCACTTTACTATTTTATTTTTAAATGTAACGATGATGAATATCCTTGTGTTATGTAAATATGTTTTTGCTACTTTAAACTAAAGTGAGATATTTCGAGTAACACTGATAGTTTAAAGACAGTTAAAAAAGTTTTTATGTGAGGGAATGATTATCGATTAACGTACTTTAAATAATGGTGCATTCGTCGGTCCCTTAGTGAGGAAATATATTTCCTAAATAAAGGCTGCCAAATCAATTTGAATTTATTATATGAAGAAATTTAATATAAAATATGTCTACCTATGCAAAGTAACTTCCTCAATCATCTAAGGAATCGTGCAATGCTGTGACTACGTAATCTACCATTATTAACCAAAGCTTTCTTGTTACAGATCAATCAAAAGTGATGCGGTTAAACAGTGTTAGTGTGGTGTAGTGAGCGCCAATGTGACAACATGGGTTGCACGCCGAGCATGTTGCTTGACCACAAGAGCAGGCGTCGGGACAGCACCGGGTCGCAGGAGGCAGCGTTAGCCAAGGTCGCCCCTACGCCCGTCTGCAACAAGGCGGTGCAGGCGGCCCGCGCGCCTCGCGCCTCTCTGGAGTCCGACGGGTTCAGCATACAATTGTCTAGCAAGAAGGACAGCTATGTCTCGCAGATGGGCAACAATTTCGCGACTCAGTTACATATAAAAAGAATATCCGGTAAGTGGTAACTTAGTTTCTTCTACAAATTATTTTTTTCTTCTTAGGGTCCTTCGAGAAGCGAGCGTTCCGTCTCAAAGGCCGGCTACGCATCTGTGGTTCTTCTAGTAAACCAGGTGTCCATCAGCGTCGACGATCACTCTAGTGATCTCGCCGATTATGTACCATTCTCATATAAAAAAGTGAAAAATTAAGTATTTATGAAATAATAACAGAAGAGAAGGCAATTAGTGTATTTATTTTTTAAAATAAAATTATGCTCGAGTCATTATGAAAGTTACTTTTGAAACATGAAACATTTTCCTTGTTCCTTAGATCTTTTATTTGTTATTTAATTTTCGAGTTACACCCGACGAACGTAACAAAGCTTTACTTTACTGTCGTTTTTTTTTTAATAATTTTAATGTTGTAAACGAGACGAAATTGTGATAATATGTAGACTTTTACAACTTTGGGAGAAATAACAATTGCAAAGTTTTAAGGTCTCAGCTTTATAGCTCGAGCTGGGCTGTAACTAATAATAAAACTGTTTACATCAGTCGGCAATCATAATCGTGGACTTTGTGTTTTATCACAATAATCGAAATTTAAATAAAGAACATTGAAGCATATCACTTCGTTAAGGAAACAAAAGAAAACGCATTACGACCAACATTTTTTACTTCTTTAACAGTTTATTACAACTGGCAGCTACACTGTTCTTATTGTGCCGTTTTTACTAGAATGAAAAAAAAAATGCTTCTTTTGCATCCATACCCTTATTTAAATCTGTAAAATATTTGTTAACTTCTTACTCTCAACTTCTTTTTCTTTTTTTTATTTACTTTCAGAGTTGTATTTGTCGCACATGTACCATTTATTAAGTTATTTGCACATTTAACTTCGCTTTTTAAAAGTTGATTTTCTGTTGTACTTTCTCTGAGAGCGTTTGATATAATCTTAGCGTAAACCTTATTCATGATCATTTTTTCACAGAAATGAAATTGTTCTGCACCAAACGGACACACTTCTAGCCTTTTAAACAAAGCAGCCATGGATAAAATATTCTTTAATTTCGATTCGCCTATTTCTTCGGGCATTTTAAATTCCTTCCAATTCGCGACGTAATATTTCGCTTCAGGTCTCTTTATGATTCTAACATTTTGTTTCGTCGTCTTGTTGGCGGACAAACTTGTATTCACAAAGAGAATTATGACGGTCATCTGAAATGTAAAATTATTTATCTTTGAATGCACAATCACGATGAATCTGAAATCTGATTTTGTAGTGATTACAAACTTTATAATCATCATCATATCAGCTACAGGTCGACCACTACTGGGCGTAGGCCATCCGCAACGACCGCTACGATCGGTTCTCGGCCGCCGTCATCCAGGATACACTCGTAAACTTGACCAGATCGTCGGTCCAACTTGCGGGAGGTATACCGACGATGCGTCGACCTGTCTTTCTAGGACTTTGTGGTTCCATCTAAACTTTATTATCGATAGTTATGAACCGAAAGTTATCTGTGTCTGTTATCTGTCTGTTAAAACTAGATTATGTTTGCTCACTAGCGTCCCCCCCCTGTCATTGGAAGAAAGTGACATCTTGTAGTAGTCTTGTCATGTCGTTTTACGACATTTATTTTCTCACGAATCTCGAAAAATAATATCTTGTTATGTTATTATTTTTCTCTTTAACTAATGCATTGCCAAGGAAAAAGTTGTAACGAAGTTTTAATATAAACTTACGATTAAAATGATCTTCATCGTGGAAACAAACTCACATCAACTTTGCATTTCTCTTAGCAAATCTTAAAACCATTTGTGTTTATTTTCACATGGGCGATAGTTAAATCGTTGCTTTATTGCTGTGGCATTCGACGCTGGTACTAAACGTTTTTAATTAAATTTTTACTGTCGTTTTGGAGATTTGACCTTGAACGTTAATTTACAATAACGATGTTTCCTTAATGAGAGTTTTCGAAATGACGTTTTTTAGATGTGTGTATTACAATTTTCATTATCATCAGTTTAATGTACTCCACTGCTGGACGTAGGCCTCCATCGATTGCCACGATGAAGGTCCTGTGCCCGCATCCAGTGCACTCCCGCAACCTTGACCAAGTCATCGGTCTAAAGGATTACAATTTCATTGTCGTGTTAAAATAATCTTGGCCTTCGGTAATTTATTCATATATTACTAATATGCGAATGTTTAGATCGATGGATGTTTGTTATTACGTATCTCCAGTTAAACGAATCTCACTGAACTTCGACAAAGAGGTTAACTAAGTGTTTATATCTCCTTACGTAAGTCGCGATGTTAAAATTATTATTACTTATATGTTAGAAAAATGTATGAAAACGCAATCAAAAAGGTAAAAGAAAAGAAAAACATCTAATATTTTATTCCACCTGCCATCCGAACCGGGCGGTCTTTTATCCAAACTCAAATTCGTCGGAGGACACTTCTGTAGTAAAACTTTGTGCACACACGAAAGTAATGTCGCGCACGAAATTGTGAGGAACACGAGGGATCGTGGTAAAGTGCTGCTCTAGTTTAAGGGCCAGGGAAGTCCTTCCATTAAGAAAAGGTGTCAGCAGACTTCGTAATCTTAATCGTTCGAGACGTTTCAAGTCACGTTCCGCTTTGTTTAAGCGCCGTGTTATAATTTAGGTTGTTTTCAAAAGTTTCTTCACTACTATTATAGAATTAGTAATTTAGTATCTACATTTAGTTTCTATACATAGATATATCAGCTATAGATGAAGTTTTACATACAATTAAACTATTAAAACTTTCGTGAGACATTTCACTATTAATTAATTTTACATACAAGTTTGATGTTTAAGCGAGAGTCGATTTTCGAAACGTCTTTTTGTAGTGTAAATGACACTTTTGTCCTCCGGAATAGGTTACGTTATGGACCTATATTACTGTATATAACACACCTCAGTAGGTTATTATTTTTAAAGCCTACCCAGAATTTGGAAATAATTACGGATTTGTATTTGGCGACATTCTAACCCCTTTCTTGTTTCGCCCATATTTTGTAAATGAAAAATTGTCAACGTGTAAGTACGCATTACAGCTTCTGCCCTTACTTATTTTCTTAGTGTGTAATATAGCGTATATGTTAATGATTAAAGATACGCATTTTCGACCACTTGGTCGAAATGTTTTTTCCGCGCGTTCGACTAGCGTTCAACTATTGTGGTAATCCGATCACAAGTCTAGAGTTTAGTTGGAATTCTACAAGAAATATCAGTAAATGATTAAAAATCTGCTAATGTTTTAAATAAAAAAAAAATATATTTTATCCTTTTTCATAACAATTAGAGCTCAGCCATTAATTTTTTTTTGCGCGTAATGTTTACTCGTTCTTCATCAAACGCTGGCAGAGTGCTGCTGGCGACGGCTGACAGTTTAAGAGGTCCCTCAAATCCGCTTAAATATTTTAGCTGACACGATTCTACAATTAGGATTGTAACGTCAACTCGAAATGATGTTGACATTTTGAGTTGATATTTTATTCACTGGTAACATTTGGTAGCACTGAATTATGAACATTAAAATGTGCATTGATGTTAAATCAGAGTGACGATAATCGCCAAGACACTTAGAAGAGATAATAATTAAATTGTTGGTGATAATTTTACGAAGGGCGTAAAAATATAAATTAGAAAAGAAAATGGTTTGGAGAAAGCGTCGCACATTACATGGATGAGGTAAACATTTTTCATAGTTTAACTTTATTAACAATAAATTCACGTAGCAAAGTAATTATTAAAATTTACATCACGCCTAATTTAATTATTGAAAAATAAAATGTGAAGGACGAACAGGAATCGAGGAAACCTTGGTTAACATCTCCGGTCACGGCGATGATTTCAAAAAATCGTAACTAATAGCTTGACATCAAAATCCGTACTCGATCACCTTTATCGGAGAACATTACTATTGCGTTAGTTACTCTTCCTATAATTTTGCAACATATCGCAAGTCACGCGTAATAATTCGCCGCGTGTCACATAAATTTTCATGTAGCCCTTTGGTTCGAAAATAACTTGTTAGCATGGCTACAACACGCGTGACGCACCCGCCCGCCTCGTTATCTCGGCAACATTATCGAGGCAATGACGCACGGCCGCGGACACCTACGGTAACACGTGTTAACCCTCCCTTACACGCCTCATTGGTTATGAAATCCTAGAACTTTGTCGGCCTTAATTAAGCCATACAATAGACAGTTCCTATAGTTAATTGCGCCAATAGCCTAATGGTTAAGGGTACGTATTTCTAATCAAGTGGCCGAGAGTTCAAATCTCGCTATTCGACTATTGTAAACTATCTCCTACCACAAGTTTAATGTTCAGCTGGAATGGTAATAGATATATTAGTAAATTAATGAAAATCTAGTAATGTTTTACAAAAAAAAACTACATTAATTAAGCTAACTGTATTTGTAATAGCGTTCGAAAATAAAAAACGGCCATGAAATTTTTGAGTGTATGATAACGGAGTCCTTAAATCGTAAAAAGGATATATGTCGGACTGTCAAAGTAAGTAATGACCATACTTTACAACATCTCTTACAAGAGTCCTCTTTATCGAAGTTCACAGCGTGCCTTATTTTTTAACCATCAGCATATAAAATTGAGGCCTTATAAATTTGGACGGATGCGAATGTGACCAACATTTAAATTGTATTCAAATACGAACGGGATAATGATAGCTTCATTTCAATACTAGTAACTTCAGGCGGTAACAAATGTATTACATGTAGCCGCTATCTCGAACAAGACGGGAGCCCACGGGCTGCGGAAACGATTTATGTCATTCGATTACCTTGACACGGTTGGCCGGCGATGGCGTATCTCTGTGATGTCATACTATATCTTATCGGATTAACCGCTACTCATAAACAACGCGCGGAATAAATTCTAATAAGTTGGTACGTTTACAATCCGACCTAAAGACTCACGCACTCTAAATAAAATAACCCCCGATATTGCAAGCTGTATTGTTTTTATCCGAGACATCGTCAGCGCAGAAACAAATAAAATTACTAATCTCCGTGAGCTGCTCGGATGTTTTGGGTATACGTATTAACAATTATCCATCCATCCATCCAAACATTCGCTTTTTAACATCAGTATGTAAGCTTTCTATACAATACCTCCTCGTTTTTTAATTTGGGGTGCAATATTGATTTGAAGCGACAATAGTCTTATGGTTAAGGGTACGTACTAGCGATCTAGCGGTTGTCGGTTCGAATCCCATTCGACTATTTTCGTGGAACATACCCTTACACAAGCTTTATCAAGTTTACCAGGAATGGTCACAAGAAATATTAGTAAAATAACAAAAAATCTAACCATATTTAAAAAAAATAAAAAAAAATGTAAAAAATAATATAAATTGTCAGTTTATTTCCTTGCAAGTCGTACATAGTTACAGTGTAAAGCGATTGTCACTAAAGCTGACATTGATACGTGGAATTCAAGTTTATCTTCGGTTCAATTTATCACGATTTACGGGAATAATGTGAATAATTTGCCCGCTTTCCTTTTAGCGATTACTTGAGTATAAAAAACGGCAATATTCATTTGTTTCGTTGCATTCTTTCCTCTTGTCCATGCGTATCCCTTATCCATAGTTAATTAAACACCACAGGACGTCGAAGTGAACTGAAAAGTTAATATATACTATACATAAAGTCATCGTAGTATCTTTTATTAATTTGATAACAATTAAACATAAATATCGTAGTGACGTCACTTTATGACAGATCGTAAAGATACGTATCGACGATAAAAACGTTGATTTACGAATAACTACCAAGAATATGTAATTACTTAGAACACAATAATTACTAACACTATTTAGGGACTAGTTATTATCTAATCGTATTTAATTCGTTGTAAGTTTTTTTTTATATAAGAGAAGGAGGCAAACGCGCGGCGACATCACAAGCGTGGTCAGCAACACTAGAGGAGCAGATGCGTTGCCAGGCTTTGATAAAGAGATATTTTCTTGGTTTGAAAACTCCGTTACTAGCTCATTCATATTCTTATTTTTTCTATAATTTCCGCTTTTATTTGTATATAAAACTAACCAGCGTAGTCATAACATACTCCAGCTGTCTAACATATAAGAGTTGTAGAAAATTATGAAACAAAACAATTCTATAACGATATTGATATTCACATAAAAATCAAATAAACCATCGTAATGTTTAGCGCACGATAGAGCATCTATGTGACAGAATGTGTGCACGTATCATTCACACAAGAGTTTGCGCGCGGAGACATGCGTCGGCGCTTATCAGTCGACCTCCAGCCTCGGGCATGCCTGCTATGCCGACGAGCTGATAACGCGAACATCGATATAGACTCACCAAAAAAAACAACAGTTTTAACGTGGAATCAGAAACCTAGCAGGTTGTGTAGTGACCATTCATGTACATTGCGGTGTACCTTTAAATATTGACTGAATTAATGTGAATTGATATAGAGGTTATGTAAACGTTGGTTCTTATTAGTATAAGTTATATGTTAAAAATTGACTAATGTATACATAACAATTGACTGTTAAATAGACCTGTTAATTAAGAAAAATATGTTTCTAATTTAGTGAGCGGAAAATTTTCCCAGTGTTTCTCTCACTTGAATAACTATTCAGCTCAATAAAACGTGTATTGTGAACAAAATAACAAACGTGTGTATTGAAGCACAGACTAAAAATACAAAGAGGTTTTATAAATACAAGTATAATATTGTGCATCGATATCTGGTAATAAAGTGTACTTGCTATAAAGTATTTCACATCGATTTATTTATCATCGATAGAATATTACTTTCGCGCCACTAACCCGTCTCGTTCTGTCAAAGCTTTAAAAACAAGTGAATGTGTAAAATGGAATAAAACAAATTGACAGTTGAATTAAAATTTTGAATTAAGAATCTTGTTTTTGTTTTTTGTTTTAACGAATAAAAACATTCTGGCCACTTCGTTTAGTAACGTTTATATCGGGTATTAAAATAAATATGTCCCAAGTGAATTAGGTGTAGTGACAAGATGAGTGAGGAAAATGAATAATAAACAAGATGGATATAGACAACGAGGATAGTTCAGGTAATTTTATATTTATTTTACGATAGTGATGTTTGCCAACTTCGCTGGTGCTGACATCTGTTATTTGATAAATGACTTCTCAAACACCATAGACATTTTTATTAACAGAATTCATTTGTTCATATTTTAACATGGAATAAATTTAGATAAAAAAAATAATATTAAATTAAATTTATAGCCAATCTTTTAAAGTAAAAGTGTAATCGAAGTGAATTGAAATGAGAAATTATTATTATTATCATTTTAAAATAATACCTTTGTAAACCTGAAAACATAACTGAAGAGAAATAGACTTTATACATATAAAAAAATACATCACAATGTCAGCTAGTGACATTGTAAACATCATTTCTCATTTCCATTGAAAGTGATTATATATAGTAAAGCAGTGACGTGACCTGTCACATGTAACAGATGGTTATAAAATTGATATGACTAATAATAATGATAGCTCGAGTCTAGACACGTGTATCCATTGAAACATCATTATTAGAATGGTCTTATCATATTTGATTAAATGTCTGTTGAACAAGCATGGATACCTCGATAATAAGAAAGAATAATTTTCAAGTCATATTACAACAAATTGTATTATACATTAATTTAATAATGTTTATATGTTTGCGTGGAGCGTCCTCAGTCCAGGTGGACCGACGGGAGGTCGTTAGATGCTGAAGGAGGACCGCATACTGTGTAAGGCATTGGGAAAGGCCTATTCAAAGCAGACACAGGTTGATATGGTGATGATGATACAATATGTAATTACGTCTGTACTAAATTATGTTGAAATTTATCGCATATTTCAAAAATAACGATGACATTGGTATCATGACGTCATTACGAAAATACAATGTTTTTAGAATCGATTACAGATTATTGAAATTCTTTTTATTACATTATTTAATAATGATATAAATAATATTGAGGAAAAGTTACAATCTCTAAGAATATGTCAACATCAACCTGCTTTTTCCCTAAAGAGGGTCGGCACAGTACGTAATACTCTTCACACATCTTTGTCAGCCGTCATATGTGAACTTACACATTTCCTGCCCATATCCTTTTTCACACAATCCATCCA
Source organism: Papilio gigon (assembly GCA_027563995.1). Lineage (NCBI taxonomy): Eukaryota > Metazoa > Arthropoda > Insecta > Lepidoptera > Papilionidae > Papilio > Papilio gigon. The sequence continues at coordinate 2,259,037 of JAODUI010000008.1, read as the reverse complement.
CAATTGTGTAGGAATGTGTAGATATTACAAGTTTAAAGCTGCATTAAGTAAAATCTCGTCCTTGGACAGTGTGAAACTGTTACAGGCTTTATTGTCGACAAAAAAGATTGCTGGTTAATTACATTGTGAAAAACGTTATAAAGTATTATGGATGGAGTCATGATTACGAGCTGCCCGGGTGAAACAAAAGTACCAAAAGTGATTCCCAGTAGCCTCTAGCTGCGTTATCATCTGTTTATCATTATCACGATGTAATAGCGTAATAAAACGATATGTTATTGGGAAGCGTTTATTGATGTATCTAACAGTTAATGAAAAACTTGATAAATCGATTGTTCCTATCTCTATTTTGATGAGAATCAAATACCATCACTTTTCATCCTAAATATGGTTTCTTATTCACCTTGCTTGTTTTCCTCTTTACTATTTTTTTATTTCTATAAAGTTATTGCTAATACTTCCATTACCATTTCAACAAAGCTCTAGGTTTGTGCTTAGATATGGTTAACGATAGTCGAACGGCGGTATTGAATCGACTACATGTTGGGAAATCCGTTATTAACCATTAAGCTACTGGCGATTAAAAAAAAATCATTAATTATTAAGTAGATTTGTCGTGTGTTTATTACAAAACCATTGCTGAATCATTACAAACATTGTTTTTGTTATGTTTACGTCTGTAAGAGAAAGGTTTATACTTCCAATAAGACTGTCCACAAAACATATTGTTATCCCTCTATAAAAACCATGTAATGACAATTTATTTCATTACTGTTTCACTAATGGAAACCCACGGTTGCATTGCTCTGTCAAACGGGGTCGTTAACTTTAATAAATTCGGTGAAAAAAAAAAGTAATTAAATGCTTTCAAATTTAATTTAATTGAAGCTCAATTGTTCAAGTTTAAAAGAATGTTTTTATTTCATCATTAAGTTATTGCACGTGCCACAAGGAATATACATAAATGACTACAATTTACAATGATCGCGTGACGTACGATAATTGATGCACCGTCCATTTTAAAGTGCAGCTCGCCCTTTATTATGAACAACCTTCAATTAACAGTTAATTGTTAACAAAAGAGGCTTTCATAATGCCGGCAACTATACAATTTAACAAAAGAAGGTTTACTCGAGCAATTAATGCCTTTATACGTATATTTTGTGATATTAAATTACCACAGTATAACTCTCGAAAACTTTACCCGGTACAGTAAAACAATTATTCATTTTCAATGTTCGTTTTATTAACCAAATAAGTGAACAAATATGAAACAGTAAAATTATTAATATCTTGATAAGTATCTGAATATTTACAACGAAAAATGACACACAACGTCGACAACAACATGAAGGAACCAACATCTCATTACAATTTATTGACCAACTCAATTTAACAGAAGTACTCATGTATTTTAATTCAAAAGATGACTAATATGAAATATATAATTTAAAGCTTCCTACGAATCTACAGTTTTAACTGTACCGTAAAAACTTAAGAGACGTAAGTGTGTTTTGCCTACACACGCACTGTTCAACTGTTAAGTTAAAACTGAAGGTCTAAACTACTAAATTCACATACACACAGAAGCACAAGATTTATAAATCATATAGATAAATAAATCAAATGTCAAACATATAACCGCCGAAAACAAATGCTACAACACTGTTTAATATAAATGAATATTCTAATTATGGTTTTAAAAAACAAAAATTGATCTCTCGCGCAGTCGAAGTCGTCAGAGTTAACTAGTACATAATATAATAAAACGTGAATATTTATTACGTTCAGTTCGGCGTTACGGGAATAAACAGAAAGCAAATCATTAACACGCTTAATAAACGTCTGTTTTGTGGGAACGCTTTGATTACGTGCCAATGTTACTGAGCGAAGTGCAAGGAGATAAATATAATTACGTATCGAAATTGTAGAAAACAAAATGATCTACAAACATCTGTTAGTGTTACCAGAACTCGTGAGGTCATGAACAAAATTACATGGTGCTATAATTGTACATGCAGCGCGGGCAGGCCTCCCGCAAGATTTTTTTTTTATATTAATGGGCGCAAACGAGCCTCCGATCGCCTAAAATTATTTGATCCGACGCCCATGGACATCAGCAGCACCAGAGGAATCGCAGATGCGTTGCTGGCCTTTTCGACCTTTAGGAGATGGACCGATGAACTGGTTAAGCTTGCGAGAGCATCCTGGATGAGGGCGGCTGAGGACCGATCATCGTGGGGATCTTTGGGGGAGGCCTACGCTCAGCAGACATGTGGCTGATATGATGATAATTGTACAAGAATTGTAAAAAGATTTTGTTTTCAACAAACTCAAATACTGCAAACGATTAATATTATTCGTTATTATAATACAAAATAACGTTTCGAAAATCGACTTTCAATGAGACGCCAAACTTGTATGAAAATAAACAGAAAAATACCAGCTATAACTTTAAAAACAATTAATATAAAAAGTAAAGAAAACTAACAAATATTTCGTCGCCAACAAATGCTGTAGTTCAAATAATCACAGTTAAATAAACCAAATATATTCATGTAGCCTGACTGCATCCAATTTCACAGTAAACTACCGGCTAATACTCTCCAATCTTCCAGCGATTACATCGGAATGACATGTAAAATGTTTCCGTAGGAATGCCTAATACAATATCGACTTACATTTCTATAAAATGTACTGCGCCTGTTGATTCGATTCTTCTAAAGGAAATGAGTTCCCATGTTTAATATCAGATCAAAGGAACACTTGAAAATACTGACATACATTTTTAGGTTACAATTATTAACAACTTGATTAGATAACGAAATTGTGTTCAAATTATCTGAGTTATTAAGACGATTGTGTTCTTATTAATATGAATTTTTGTCTCTTAAGTTATCCTAAGACTACTCCAGATAGAATCTAAAGGATTATTTTTTATTAATAGTACTGTTCTTACTTCCTACGAAAGTCTAATTGTATGGATTATTATTAGCAGATAACAGCTAATAGGATCTCGATGAATTTTGTCTCAGAGATTAATGTCCCCTCGCCGCGCCACCGGCGTGCGCTAGGGCACTGCGAGTAGTACGCGCTTAAGGAAACTGTGCACATGTTTCATTTACAAGTACGTACATTCATACAATACGCGAACTAAATTTACTTTGCCAATTTGAGCAACAGAAATTAATGTCATGGAGTTATTTGAACAGCATCTCATTCACTAACTATAACACTAAAATATTTAAAGTAAGCATATTACATTTTATTTATTCTACAAGTACCATGTATCAAGTAATGGATAGTAAATTATTGTCCAATAAAAACGGCCAAATGAAACGAAATGTATCGTTAAAAATGAACTTGAAAGAGCCGTGTTAAAATTGCACCAAGAGAGCTTGCGTGTTAGTATTACCGTTGGCATAAACAACGTCAAAGGGATTTAATTTAACTTATATAGTAAATACGAAAGTTTTGATGTTAGAAGGTATCTCCAGAACGACTTTATGGACCCGGACGAAACTTAGCATACAGCTATGCTAAGTTTCGGCCGGGTCATGGTCTGAACACAGACTATTAAGTTTTTTTTTAAATTCCTCGCAGGCGTGGTCGTGGTCAACCGCTAGTTAAACATATAGCCAGACAGGTATGAAGAGGAGAGATTTTGATCATTTTAATGACTGAGAATTGCTGTTTAAAAAATAAACCGATATCTCTTGACAGTAACTGCACTGCGACGCGTCTGATTATCTTTACATTATCAGAGATCGCGTTAATTAACAGCTTCGTAAGGTTTTCATTTATATTCAAAACCAGTTTAAAAATGTTGGCGCGTTAAAAATATGCATGATAAAGCTGTGACAACCTAAATTCTTCAAGACAACATGTGATAAATACTATTTTAAAATTAGATTCATTCTTTTCCTTTCTAGATTCTTTCTACATCTTAAGTAGTCTAAACGATTTAGACCTTGTTTGCTTTTGTTTTTTGTGTAAGAAGTCAATATATTTGAAATACGTATTTATTATTAGGTGATGAGATTGAATGTGGATGGCTATAAAGGTAGAGAAAGACCGAAGAAGGTGGATTGCGTGAAAGAGGATATGCGTAGATAGTGTGCGAGTTCAGATATGACGGCTGACAGAGATGTATGGAAGAGTAGGACATACTGAGCCGACCCTCCGTAAGGAAAAGGGCAGGTTTGTGATGACATATTTACTATTAAAAATGAGATTTGTTATAAGGATACACATGTGTGTGTGGGAAAAATGTTGCCGGTGTACCAGCCGGTAATAAATACATGTGTAGTAAATTATGTTACCTGAATACAAGACTGACTTCCGGAAGAGGCAACTTTAAAAGCCACTTGTGATGTCAAATCATATTTCAAGTTGCAGCTGGCTAGAAAATTTGTTTTCGCTGAAGAATTTATTCATATAAACGCGACTGCGAGTGAATGTAATAAAACGCATTTACGTTCGCATCCTGTACGAGATTTCATAAAAGGAACGGTTTTATTTAGAAGTCTCAATGGAAAGTAATGTTAATTCATGGATTTAAAATAATATCACCAAACCATTTTAATAGTGCCATACCTTTTTATTTCATATTTTATAAAATGAAAATTAGTTTGCCATGAAGTAATTATTAGATTGTTTCATTGTCAAGTTAATTAATGAGTTAATGAACTTTTTTAATTAATTAATTGACTTCATAATCTTATATGTGTATAACTAAATATTATCCGTGTTGTTTTACGAAATCCAGTTAAATTAGACGATTTAGTTATTTGGTTCACGATTCTAATGATAGTAGCATTAACTCAATAAAATACTAATTATTAATCAACAATAAAATTTGCTATACTACTTATAAAAACGGCTTAACTCACGTGCAACTCGGTGTCAGTACCGACTAGTTTCGAGCCCATCGGGGGCTCATCTTCAGGGTGAGTGGGATGTGAGCGACGGGCCGCTATAGTACCAGTGGGCTCGACACTAGTCGGTACCGACACCAATTTACACGTGAGTTAAGCTGTTTATATAAGTAGTGTAGTGAAATGTCTAACGAAATTTTTAATAATGTCAACAAAATTTACATTTAAATAAGTTATTATTTAAATCGTAAGTTCATTTCAAAAGTAGATCGTGTTCATCAAGAAATGCCTGCAGTTGGCATTTAAAGTTATTTTAAAATCGGAATCTCTTGGAAGTCTGAATGCGTCGTTTAAATACTCGACTGAATTGCGCCAGTTACTTTGATAACGACTCTCAGAATAATATCTATATTTATCGCCTAGTTGGCCGGCCCAGGTGTCGTTGGATAAACGAGGTTCAAAAAGACCTGACAGTCCTGCAAGTCTAGGACTGGGTCTGGTGCGGGATCGATTTAGGTGGAGAATTTTATCGTTGGAGGTCCAGACAATTTGGGTCGCTGCGCCCCTCTATTTAGTTTATTTTATATCTGAATGTTATAAAATATTACATTATACTTATGCAAATTATTTTAATGACATTCTTATATTTACTTACACAATTTCTTCTGACTGTTATTTGTGGTAATTATTGGAATTCCTCAATGTATTGAAGATTTTTTTTATTCACAAAAGTAGAGAAATGAAAACAAAGGATTTTTGTAATATAACGAGTAAAACTACCAAGAAATCCCATCTGCCATGAATACCATCTGCTCTATATTTACTTCCTAGTTTTACGACATAATGTAATGTGGAAGTCAAACGAAAAATACACATATTAAAGCTGTTTTTATCCTAGCTTGAACTTTTGAATTATTTTCTTTCAGAAGAATGTATACAAAGACTTTCGCTATGAAATTATTATTTCCGTGCATCAAATAACAAAACTTAATTTACTTAATTAAAAGCATATCCCGTGCGTCGGAACGAAACACGCACTTCACTTAATTACTTTATTAAGCTACTAATAATTTTCACTTAATGTTCGCAACGGGTAATATTACTTTAAGCCTTCAGTCAGCCTTTATTTCATTACACATTGATATATTAAAAAGTTACAATAACTAAATCTTAAAACAACCAGTCCATTTCCTATACAATGCCACTCGAAAATAAACAATAAAAGACCGAACTGAGCCTCCTTGGTTGAATAAGGTGCAATCTGCTCTTTTATATGGTGGGCTCTAGCGTCTTGTTAGCATCGTATAAGCTAAAGTAATTCAAAAGCAATTAAATCTGTTAGAGCCATCATCATCATCATCATCAATCCTTGTCTGCCCACTGTAAGGAATAGGTCTTATAGCCACTCAATTCAACATTCTTAAGCTAGTCACGAAACACTGTTTAAACACAGGTACACTATGCGGGTACTCTTAATATATAAAAAAACAGTATGTTCGTAAAGATGTACGTATTATGAGGATGTTAATATCTTATGATAAATTTAATTTTGTTAAAACCTTTGGGAGCGACATAAGACGCTCTCGGCGATATATCTCGCTGCCGTATGTCCTCGGGGAGCCTGAGCACAGTTTATGCTTAGCATTGTAAAATATGTCCGCCGTTTTATATGAATGTTACGTATACACTGGTTTAATTATTATCTCGGCTTTAATTAAAATTAAAGTCTGGTATTAACACTCTGGCTAACAGAGATTGTGATAAATATATCTATCTCTCTTTCTCTGTATGAAATGGATATCTTTCTTCTCTATCGTGTAACGAAATGACAGCAATCGTAACGTTCTGAAATGTTCAAGTCTCGTGTAAGTATGAAATGTGTTGTTTAGTAACACTTAAATGCTTGGTCGCCTTTTTTTACCTTTGAAATAAATGATCGACACGAAGACAATGCGTATGATCCTTCAACTAGCTGTCAGCCGTATCACTGTCGGCACGCCCCTGACATTTGGCACCACACCAGAGATCGTGCAGCCAGTTTATTTTTATAATGCATTCCAAATGTTACATTAGTCTTCGACAGCCCATTGATGTCACGCCGCTATGGTAGAATGTGGTGTTTTGGATCATTCAACGTTCAGTTTTAGTACCACCATTACTATCCAAGAGTATATTTTATAGTATCAATAGGTTTCCCATCATTAATCGACAGAGGAAGGAACTCACAGAAAAAGGATATTAATTATTGTCAAGAGTCCCGTGTTCTGCCAAATTCAACTCCCATTCATGTCCTTTCTTTAGAAGAAATTTGTTGGAAGAGAACTAGAATGAGGCCATGGTTAACATCCAAATGCGTTTTAAATTTTGATGTCAGATTGTAAACGGCGCTTATGTTTAACAACAGTTTTAGTATTCAGATGACACTAGAAATGAATCACTTGCTACTCAAATGAGTCGTTAATTTGGTCGGCAACTAGAAATTATATTCTATAATTACTACAACTAGCTGAGCTAGTTATCTATCATAATTAATCGAAGTCCGAATGAACGATCACATCTAGTGCATGATGTCATATTCCACAACTGACACCGCGCAAACAAATAAAACAATAATAACATATATTTACCTGCACAGAACGTAACTTGGCACTCCGCCACACATCCATTGAACCTGCCCGAAATAACCTCATCGGATAATCAAACCGCCTTCTTTATTTACTGCTATATTGGAATTGAATGAATCATTCTTTTCATATGTAAACAATATTGCGTCTACATTAGAACACTGTATGGATAAAATGATATACAGGGTGTGTGAAATCACGACAATATCATAAAATAAAAATTTAAGGTCAAGACTAGTTAAGGATACTGTAAAGAATGGTTGTCCATTATCAACTATTTCTACACAAATAAGTAATTTGGTAAATGTGAGAAATAAAGATATGATTTTTTTTTTAATTGTAATGCTTAAAGAGATTTTTTTTTAAATAAACCAACAGTGAACCTTAATCTGAATCTTGATTGAAATATAATTCTGAGTCTAAACTCAAAGGTCAACTGAATCTTATCAATTTTCTAAAGAAATTAATCTTATATTTCCACAATACGTACAGTTCTCTGAAGAACTGTTCAATTCTGAGAAAACGTCACAGTAAAGTATAAACATTCGCGCCAGTTAATGTTCTTCTGTATACGTGTCCGACAACGTTATGATTGTATATTTTGTATGGCGACGTTTACCGACCGTGTCCATTGTCCGGCTAATCGATTTCTAACGGTGACGTTTTTTAAATCTTAAGATGACAACGTAAAATTTTGTTATGACTTAAGCTGAGGGATATTTATTACTAGTACTATAATATAGGATCTCATTCTTGGAAAAAAATAGTTTAAGTTGAAAACAAATGAATACTAACTTACTGATTAATGAACAAAAACACACCATACATTTATTGCTGGCGATTCAACTACGCAGCACGCGAGGAGAGAATAACGTAGTATCGAATTTATTGTAGTTTGAATTTAGAAGGTCATTGTTTTCTCTGCTCTTTGGATGCAATGTTAGTTACTCTTTGGTCAACGTTTATCTGTGGTCGCATCAAGTCAATTTGTGTTCTGTTCAATTTTTGATAAAAAAAAAAAAACTTTAAATTGCTCACAACTTAAAATACCAAGGAGTAATGTAATGAATTTTTAATAACATTGACAATGTTTTTTTTTTGCGGTTTGTTAATTAAATTTAAGACTTGAAGGCGTCGGAATGGCGTGAGAAAGCGATGTAATCGCGGGAGAAACTCATCGTAATTGGCGCCAAAAATTTACTTTTTATTGCCTCTTCACAAGGAGTATTAGGGTACGTATACATTATACCGTATTTAAAAAATACATACAAAACTGAATACACAAATGATTATAAAAAATGTTATAATATCCTACTGCATGACAAGGAGATATTATAAAGTTATGGTGATTACGGCTTAACCTCTGTTTCAAAAGATTTATAACTAGCACTATAAGTCTTGAAAAAATGTAAATCACACACATGGGTGTGTTTAGTTCGCAAAAATATTAGCATGTTAAAAAGGCCAAGATCTTAATGTAATCTTCCACGACCGACACACTCATAAAACTATTGTCAACTTTGTTATGAAAAAATTATAGTCCATAGTGACTACGTCTTAACAAGTTTTCTTAGAAACTGTACTGCATAGTAAAGAAAAAAATTAAATAAACATACTAAACGATTATTCTTCACGATTTTATATAATACGTGACTGATTTAATTAACTAATTGTGTTCACGGATTAGTTCACAATGAACGCGTAAAGTCGCGTTCAATTATAAACGTACTAACTATGTACATTTCAAACAATTATTCAGTCTGATTTCCGGATTTCAAAACTACTAAGTTTTAATACTCAGAAATAAGCTAATAAAAAACAACAACGCACGATACTGGAGTTTTTCTAGATTTTTCTACTAGACTTATTAGTCTTTAATGACTAAGAACATGTTACCGGCGTCAGTTTTTCCATCAAAATATGACCTCGGAGCCATTAAGAGTGAATAGGCATTTGTTAAGCTAGCGTGTATATTTAGACTGCATCACAACTTAATATTAAACGGGATTGCGGTCAAGCACTAGCTTATTCAGTGTTAAAAAAAAAAGATGACGTAAAACATAAATTATAAAGTTGAAGAAATTAAATGACAAAAAAATCCAGTGACATCGAAATTATAGTATGAAAAATGAAAAATGTATTTCCAAACAACAAGCGTGAACATGCAACAGTTAATATTGTATGGTGAATTATAAATGGTATACGTAATACTGATAAATTGTAATGTACATTACTCGTAAAACGAAACACGACGTATGTAGCAAGGACGTGTAACGTCTTCAATTTATTAATATTATCTCCAACTCAATGGAATTGACACGCGTCACCTGAAAATTCTCTTATCACGTTCACGTCAGATGGTAGTTGATAAAACGTAGAAGTCAAGGAGAGTCGTCTTTGGAGTCTTTAGTAGTTTAGTCTTATACTGACGTTCGTATCGAGATTTTAGTGTGTAATGTGTGAATTCAATGATTAACAATGTACAGGCCTAGTGAACTTTGGAAAGGTGAGTCGTTTATCAATCGTTCTATACTGAATAAATTAGTATTCTAATTAAACTGTAGTTCAAATTATTTATAGCTATGATAAGTATTTGTAACATCGTTGGTGTGTTAAAAAAATAATGTTTACTCTACAAATAGGCTAGTCTGAGTCGTAGTCATAGTCAGTCTTATTTGTGGTAAAATAAAAGATGTGTTTTAATTTGTTTTAATTATTAAATAAATGATCAATCAGTGTGACTCAACAGCACACAACATCATTAGTATAAACTTTACATGTGTTATTAATCAAACCAATAATCTCTGACCAATAATAGTCACAATATTTGCTATTTCATTGATTTATCTCCGCGATTGTACACGGTTGCATCGTAAAGCTGTCTACTTTGTTGTGTACGGAGGTAACGATAAAAATAAACGGAACCGCGGCCCCACGCGTACACTGCGTGATACTTTATGTTTGTTTGTACAGTCGAATTCAATGGAAATGAGAAATTATAACAAATATAACTGAACAATTATATATTTATAAGGATTTAATCAGACTAAATGCACACAAGTCTGTATCATTATCGTTATCAGTTTAATATAATACTCTGCTAAACGTAGGTCTCCCCCTTCTATTGCCATGATGACCAGTGCTGTGCACCGCATCCAGTTCACTCCAGCAACCTTAATTTAAATACAAGGATCTTACAAAATAAATCTATTAATAATAAAAGAGGTTTCTAAACTATTCGTAGATTCCAGTTTCCAATACATGAACCCCAAATTTTGTTGCCATCTATCACACTCCCGCCGTGTGCTCTATGGACTTCTAGGCTTTTACTTGGACCACCTCGGGGGTCATTGCTCAAAAGCGTATTGAGACATAATGATTCTTATTAATGCTCCGAGGTCCACGGGATATCTGTAACAATTGATCCCAACGCATTCCTCTCGTAATCAATTGTAGTCGTGATCTGGTGATTGTCCGCAAGGGCCCGAAGTGCACGATTGATTTCACAAGCGAAAAATATATGCTGTCTGTAATAAGTTTGTTGTGTATGTCAATCATTGGACTAGTATATTCTAAATATCTTTATTTTGTTATTCAATAGAAAGATATTATCCTTTTCAATCGTCTACAAAAAGAACCTTTGCCGTTTTTTTTCTATATCTTTCCTAAATGTTTTGCTCTCCGATTTTTAATGATGTGTGTTTGTTGATTAGTGGTATGAACTTATATAACTATATCTGCAACATCAGCGACAACCTACGTCACTAACGCGTTACCAGCCATATAAAAGGCATATTAACAGTTGACTTTGAATGGCGGCCACGGACAGGTCGACGCAGCGTTGGTATGCCTCCCGGACAATGGACCGATGATTTGGTCAAGATTGCGATGAGGGCACTGGATGCGGGCGGCACAGGTTCGGTCATTGTGGCAATCGACGAGGGAAGCCTACGTCCAGCAGTGGACTACATTACACTGATAATGATGATGATGATGATTAACAGTCTAAGTCAAATAGTAATGTAAGATTTCTTCATCAATTTCTCTAGCAGTAATAAAGTGTTCTTGGAAAAGAAGCCGTCATCTTAACAGAACGTTAATGATTAAAATGGTATTACCTAGTCTCCTCAGTTAATGTCACGTCCTATGTACGGTGGATGGAATGTAATTGATTTAAGAAGTATCGAGTATTTAATTACAAAGATACTAACGACCTTCTTCGTGCTAAATACAATCATTAGCAAATTATATTCATATCCTGACAGTATTGATATACATTAAAAACGCCGTACGCGCAAGTCGTTTGACAACACGATATCTTAATATGGAATTGACACGTTCATTAAACTGATAAACGATCAGTAATCTACGTGTTCTAAATACTAATACTCGATATAATTGTTGGTTAAGTTATCTCATATAACTTTACATAAATATGTTACAGTTTTATGTAAATTTAAATTTTCTTTTTTAGCCATCAGCTGAATATTCCTTGAACCAAATGTATCTTAAACTATTAAGGGATTCTAATTATTTTAAAAAAGAATTATTGCCTTACGTTAACTTATTAATATTATTTTTAACATTGTAACTAAGTTCTAGGCTTGAGCTTGTTACGTTTACTATAGTCGAATATCATTTGAACCTTCGATCACGTGATCGGGAATTCGAAGCCTTAACCATAAGGCTATAGGCTATTCTTTACATCAATAATTGTCGAAACGTAATATAAAAAAACGGGTAAGAATATAAAACAAATGACACGAGTATTAGTGTCAATGTGTTTTCAAAATAGATTTACTTACCTGCTATATAATGATTTCTTTGTCAAAAGGGATGTAGTATTATGTAGTCGTAATATTTTATATGTCTTGTTACTTCTAACCTTTAAAATAAAACAAATAACTAGCGACTAAAAAACCGTCATCATCATCAGCCTAAGGTAACGTAAGGCTCTGTCATCGATTGCCACAATGTCCGGTCCTGTGCCGGTATCCAATGCTCTACCGAAACCTTGACCATTAGTTCATCGAATAAAATATGTAAAAAAAAGTATTATTAACAATTTTCATTTTATTGTCTGCTATCAACGACAATCGGTATTACTTCACGAAGACGAAAAGTAATTCCCTCTGACGACACCGAAACTTGATTATTTAATTACACAACAAATGTAAATATGTACATTATTATGACGTTTGAATAACACGCAATGAAACGTTTCCATTGCAACTAAGAGAACAATTGTATTTACTAAAAATAAAGATTTAATTTATACAAGCCTGTAAGGAATGTAACCAAAAATAACTCGACCGATTTATAAAATTGGTTCATAACATAAAGTATTTTGAGCTGCAATATTGGTGAAGCTGCAAGATATAGAAAAATAAATAAACCGTAAGAAGCCGGTCCAATCCATTACTTACTACTTAAGTTCCTATATCAGCGTAGTGGGGCAGAGGGCGTCCACAGTCCGCCGCCAGCGCCATCTGCCCTGGGCTCTGCGCTTGGTCTCGTTAACCCGATCGTCTTCATGTCGGCCGCCACTGAGAGCCGCCTGGTTTGTTTAGGACGGTCCGTTAGTATGTATTAATTAACTGCGTGAGATACTTTTTTGCGAAGAAACAGAGAAAGAGAACTCTAAAGCCCTATCATTACATGTATCAAATAAACAATAAAATTAACTGGGGATAATTACAAAACAACTTTTAACAATTCCTTATTCGTATAATCTAGTTCTTATGTCCTTGTTAACAGGGTGCGGCGTTATATATTCCAAATACATTTAAATATTATTTTAGTTATAGAGCTGACATTACGAGCATATCAAATAATTTAAGCATAATAACATTCAGTACCGCTATCTGATACAAATGTTTTACTAGACAAACAAAATTGTACCAGTGGTACATCATTTTATTATATGTGGTTCATAATGTCCTGTCTATTAATATATGCAGTTAATCAATGTCTATGATTCAGACTCGTGTTATAACTTAAATAAGTTATCAGTATAATTGATAACTTTACTCTTGTGACCACAAATGGGAACGATCGATTGATATAGTGTGAGCCATTTACAACATTTATTTACCCAGTACGTAATTGTAAATCTTACTGGTCTTACTAATGTTATAATTGATAAAGTATATAGGAATGGTTGTGACCACGTAACTTTAGAAGTGCTGAAAGGATCTAAGTGATAATTTAAGAAAAATGTAATACAGTCTGGAATAGTAAATAGATTTATATCTCAATTTTGTATTATTTCCACGCGGACAAACTCTCAAAATCTACAGGGAGGCTATAAACCAGCGCGGCCCCCCAGCTACAGACTGTGGGCAGCACAAGCTGAGCCTCACCCTTTTGAACAAGAGATTTTTAGTACTGTGTGGTGTTAAATTTTCTGTAAATTTTCTCGCCCAATTATCTTTTTTTTATCTATGTAAAAAATTATAATTCTTGCAATTAAACTAACTAGCAAGTCGCCCCTATGTGAGTTACTAAGTGACCGTAACTTCGTAAGTCCGAGGCCTAAGTTAGAAGAACATTAAGTGCGGCGTATCGGCGGGCGTGCTCGCGGTGGCGGCGGCCTGCGGGCGGCGGCCGCGTCAAAATGACCACAGATTAACTTGTTTATTGCGTCAACTCCAATTTGTTTTAAAGCACTTTGCCACAGATTAAAAAGATAAACGAATCATGTTTGCGACCGCGATATTTTTTCATTTGGAATACGAAGTAGGATAACATTCTTTACAATACACTCAAGAGCAATGAATCCTGGTCACTTAAAAATACCTATAACTCTAGAATGAATAAATCAAGAACTAAGAATGCTAGCTTTATAAAATAAACCGTGTTTAATTGACAATGTAATATTCCTAAAATTAAGGTATTAACTCTCCTTAGTTATTGCAAGGTTGCGTTATAAAAAATCAAATTTGAAAAAGGGAGACATGCGAAGATGGAACTACAATACTAATACTGGACTTGAGTTTATTTTTATTTCTAATCTGTTTTAAGTGGGTCTATAAACCATATTGGTAGTAATCATATCATTGTACAAAAAGTCATGTTTCGAGATAGTGTTTTAAAGAAAGATCAGCAGTTTTTTTCTTAATGTAACTTTTAATAAATAAAATATAGTGACCACATTTTGCTAGTTTAATTTTGGACGTTAGGATGTTCTCTATTAAACACCGTTCATTTGATTATGTTGACATTCTTGGTTTCCAAGATTTGTAGGTTTCTTTAGGCCCTTGGTTGTCCCGCATTCATTGCTCTTGACTATATTTGTTGAATGCTTGTTTTTATAATTGTAGGTTTACACTGCCGTAACAGCCTAGTAAAAACATAATTTACTGTCTCAGCTTTTTCAAGAAGAATTTGAGGAACGACAATATATCAGCTTTCATTTATTTGCGTTTGTAACTATAGGTTTTATTGTAATAATGAAAACATGCACAAAATACTATTATCGAATTGGAATTGTGGCGTTGCACCACCGCGCAGACTCGTGAGAAGGCAGGGATGACGGCAGTTGTCACAAAGAGAACGAAACAGTAGGACTTACAAATAAAACTATGAAATACATCAAGTATTTAGAATTCATTAAGCTTTGATGTGCTTTTGTTAATTAATAAAGAAAAAAAAATGTTATTGTTTTGTTCTATCGATTGTGAAAACCCACCTTTTGATATCGTAAGTCATTTAACATCGCATTAACTTAACTATTTTGTCTCTATAAATGAGTTTGAGTAAAAAATAGGCAATTAAAAATGTACTTTATTAATGTCGCATATCGACAAAGTAACAAGACTGGACTACATAACTGGGCTAAACATTTAAGGTACTCCGTCGAGGATTTATTAGAGTAATCATTTTAACCTTTAGTCAGATCTTATCGGGTAAGTAGCGGACAAGCCCGGTCAGAACTCGGCACGTATTAAATTTTCATTAACTCGATAAAGCGGGCCGACTAATAGAACCTGTTGCCAATTGATTGCAGCGACCTCGCGCGGACATGACGCCTTCACAAAAACTTTACGTGTATCTAACATTCGAATACTTGCTTTTAACAACACAGTTACAAACATTTTTTTAAGAAGTTAATTAAGTATTAATAGATTTTTGTTAACTTATTAATATTTCTTGTAACCATTCAATAGAAGCTTGAATAAGCTAGGATACGGCTTACGACAAAAGTCGACTGGTGGTAATCGAACCCGCGACCGCTAGAGTGGTAGTCCTTACATTAGACCATTAGGCTACTGTAGCTTCAATCAACATGTTCATCATCATCATCAGTCTAAGATATCTCACTAAGGCTCTCGCCGGGGGTGGCCTATGTTCAAACATGGTTACGTAAACAAAAACATTACCCTCCTTGTCAATCGGGTAATAAATATCCGCTGCAAGGCTTTCGAGGTGAGCAATTAAACGTAATTGATACTTGTCGTTATAAATTACCGAATGTTACAACCAGTACAAATTGAAGGCTGTTCAAAAATTAAAGCAAAACTAACCAACGTGTTTAGATACATTATCTTGTGCCGGTCGAATTAGCTCACACTTTTAAGTGACCAATCAAGGCTGACCTTTTTATATAAAAACAATTTAAAGGCCAGTTTAGAATACTTCATATAAACATTCTAAATTGAAGGAACATCAATCATTGTACGTCCACACACACACGCACACATTTCAAGTGAATTCAAACTAAAGCTATACATTAAATTAAAACTTTACTGAGACATATCACTATACTACTTATAAAAACTTAACGGTGTAGATCAGTGTCGGTACCGACTAGTTATGAACCCATCATGGGCCGGTAGTTCACTCACCTTAAAGAAGGACCCAAGATGATCTCTAAACTAGAAGGTACATACCTACACGTATGTTAAGCTATTATAATTAGTAAGAAGCACCAATAGCCTAATGGTTATCTATACGGGCTACGGACCTAGCGGTCGCGGTTTCTAATCCCATCATTCGATTATTGTCGTGAACCATTCCTAAATGAATCATTTTCAAGCTTTTCTGGAATGGTTACAATAAATATTACATAATTAATAAAAATCTACTTATATTTTACTAAAAAAAAAAAGTATACATTATACTAAAGTATTGAGATCTCAATGTATAAGAATAGAAATTGTTAAATGATAAAGAAATTCAGAATAGTTTTACCAACTTCAAAAAAAAACCTCGTTAGATAACTAGGTAAGAATTCATTTTTCGTTGCAAATTCAGTCTTTTGTCAGTTCAATGCTCCGCAATAACTTTCCTTAGAGTTAATAACGACTTCGCTCGTCCGAATAGTTACTAAAGTATTTCGAAATTTAAATATAACTTGAAACGGTTGTTATAGTTATTTTCGAAGTCAAGAAACCAAGTACAGTCACCAAGTAGCGTACACGTAGTTCTAGGATGATTATAAAAATGATTTTGTAAAAAAAAATAATAATAATAGTTTATCCATAAATTATTTATGGGTACCTTGACTGAAATTTTAATGAATCAAACTTAATTTTAGTTTTTAATCAAATAGCTTAATGATTGATTTTAATTTCAATTTAGTTTCTTTCTGAACCCTGTTAGTAGCCTCGTAGCCCTCGTACCTGTAAAAAGAAAAATAATACATTAGTAAAAGAACATGTAAATAGTTTTAATAATCATTGTATAGTATAAATAATTTTAATAAAGAAATAAAGAAAGGGTCTACCAAAATCCCTGATAGAAATAAGTTTAGAGTACGAGAGGGAATGGATCCCCAAAAAAAAACTGTATTTATAAAGAGTCGTTTCTATTTTAAATTATCCATGTTTTAAATATTCAAGCCACTTTGTGTAACGTAAGTAAAAAACATTACGACAAAAACATTCATGTGCAGAATTATATTAAAATTCCATATGTTGTGCAAAAAGTACAAGGCCAATTAAGTTTTAATACTTTTGTATTGTCTAGTGACGTATGTTTTCGAAAGAAACGTTTTCATTTTCCAGCGAAACGATTCGCCGACGCGACGCAATGGCTAGACGTCTCGATGTCCTGACGTCAACTTTGCTACCTTTATAACGCGTAGGAATCGTCCCTAAAACGTCACGACTTTGCGATTCTATTGTTTTTTTTTGTTCATAGAGCAAAGTATTGTCATACAAATACAACATGGCCATGAAATACATCGTCTGTAGTAAATATATGTTGGTTTATTAAAAAAATTTCATTGTCTCATAAATCTGAGTGCATTAATGTTTTTATACCACCATTTTGTAATCGCGCGTGTAATTTAAATTGTCCATGATATTTTTATAAGTGCATGCAATTCAAAAGTTATCATTACAAAATTACAAACGTGAATTGAAACGCATTTCTGCGACAAAAAACGTTTTCCTTAGTAACTTAACGCATACTAAAATGTACCAATTCAATTCGAAGCACCAATAGCCTAATGGTTAAGGATACGGACTACCGATCTAACGGTCGTGGGTTCGAATCCCGACATTCGACTATTATATATATGTATTGAACCATATCCTAACACCAGCTTTATCAAGCTTACCAGGAATGGCTTGAAGAAATATTAGTAAATTAACAAAAATCTACTAATGTTTTATAAAAAAAAATACATACATAAAAGAAAATAAAAACAAATGATAAAGTAAAGACATCAACGAAATTAAATATGGCAGACATCTGGCTGGAAAAATAACCCATACTTCATTATTAACTTTCCGTACTTGTCAGACGAACTCGCAAACTTTCCTCTGCCTGTATTTATCTTCAAATAAAAGTAAGGCAAAGCGTTTCTACTATGAAAAGTTTAAAAGAAAAATGTGAAAACTTGGCGTGTTTCACTTTTTAGTCTTCTTTCGAGTCAGTCCTTATTACACACACATGTAAACATTGAAACATTCCTATATTAATAGTTTTTGCGCATTATATAAGTTAAGTGTCAAGTTTATATAGGGGTAGATACTTGTTTCGGAGCTCTATACAGGGACAAAAATAGGTCTCCAAATTTTTTTGTTGCCATTGTTATACAAAATGACATTTCACAAATCAATTCTCGATTAAATGTCAATTTTTTTTTAAAACATTCCACCTATAGGTTAATTATCTGTAGTTTTTACATTACAATTGTAATCTTAATTTTTGTTATAAAAAGGTTAATATTGTAAGTTAAACATATATGTATATAGAATGAAATTGATAAACTTTTAAAACGTTAAAGTTTTATTTAATTAATTTGCATGAAAATATTTCAAGTAATCCTCGCTGCAGTGAACTCTAATTTATGCAAAATGCCAACGAAAAACTAATTTACATTCTTGAAAATAGATTAAACCTACATTCGTATAACTATAGAAACATAACAAATTTTCGATTTTGAATTGCACGATAAAATATAAGTTTAAATTTGCGGTGTAGTGTTTGTTAAAACTTTTGAAGTAGAAATAATAGATTTGAATTTTAAGCCTTAATAGAACACAGAGGACTGTACAAACTTTTGGGTTTGGATTTTAGATTCAAATTTCGAATAAGAATGTTTCAATTAATATTTATTTGAAAATGCTTACAGCGTTCGAATGAAATACATATGATTTTAGAATGAACCACAGAGAAAATAACATTATTTTAAAACAATAAAGTAATTATTATAATATTACCCTATTTTTATTTAAATTTATTTTGAAAAAATGCTTACATTTAATTACTATTGTTTCTACAAGACTAAGTTACCTATAGAATGAAAGAATTTTAGATTTTTTTTTTTTACAAATAATAGTTGCCATTATACTCAAGAATCTATTTACGTCACTCGACATCTGGCGACGGTTGTCACCAGTCCACCAGTCGCATAGAGATGTGACAAGTGACAGCCTTGTGCTAATTTGTGCATTATACCGTATGTGTTAGCTAGCATCTATCTCTGCTAGCATCGTACACCTTTTAGGGACATACTATATTGCTAGAGTACAATATGTAGAAAAGTCTCAACATTGAATTATATTTATTAAAACACAACTAAAATTGTCTATATTTCTTTCTAATACAACTAAACTAATTTAGCTATCCTTTATTTTAAAATGTCATTTGGTTCTTATCTCGCAATTCTTTAAAAAATAATTGAAGAAAACGAAATGCAATTTAAATATTCAAATCCCGTAATAGCTTGAAATATGTATTACGAAATTATAAAATTGTACATAATATTCTTTCATAATGATAATATCCAACTTTATACAGGCTTTTTATGATTAACAAAATTTCGTATTGAACCTCTTCCAAATGGCTTTACGTTTGGCCAATTTGCACTCGTGTTGAAATTACATTTTGTAACGTTTACGAATTAATTCGCAACACACTTGCAAATCATAAAAAAAAATTACCTGTCGGAGCCATAAATGAGTCGGTACCTTTTTACATTCATGTCAATAAACTCATGAACCAATTTCACTTTACGATACACAAAGGCGGTTGCTTCGGCGTGTGTTTACATTTGCAAATGATATTTTTACAATATTGTCTTTTCATATTTCGGAAACGTTTACGTTAAAAGGGTTTTTCTCTACTAAAGCTGCTGACGGCTGTTTGACGTGACTTCCGAGGCGAATTTACTACCTAACATAAAACCTTTTTGCTGTCCTTTAACTCAGTGATAAATTTTCTTAAGTGCAAATTAATTTAATTATTGTCACAATGGAGTAGCAATTTTAAATCAGCTCGTTATACTTACATTCTTCTGTGTAATTTAAATCAATATAATTTTAAACATTTAACAAAAAAACAATCGTTAAGCTTAACACGTATTGTCCGTCAATTAAGGAACGCGTACGGCGCGATGTCCCCGGTAAAGGGACGCCGCACTTTGGATGTTTTTGCATGACAAATACGTATAAATCAAAAAGTCTCTGATACAATTTGAACTTTTAATGATAACGTGTTGAATTCTAAGAATATCAAGAACACGCAAGGTGACGAATAAAAATATACAAAAATACGAGTGTTTCCCGTTGGGCCGATTGGCCTTTTAACGAATCGGCTCGATGGGAATATTATTCTGTTGAGTCGATTGAATGCATTTTAATCGGACGTGAAAACTGACTAACGGAAAACGTTCAAAAAAACGATATATGTTTTAAATTGAACCTTAAGAGGATCAGAATATTAAATCTCTTAGAAAATATAAATGATCATTTCGTCGAATAGGCCATTTTATGGTTCGCGTAAAATGTGTAAGAGCTTGTCATAATATTAACGGTTCAATAGTGTATTCTACAAACTGAATTCCGTAACCATAACAAGCTGTGCAATTCGATCTGGATGTTAGTAATAAATCAGTTGAAGTGATCTGCCGTAGCGATCTCCGGCCTGTCTGCCGGTCCCTAATTCAATTAGGCGTTGCTATCTCCGTGCTGTTGTTGCATCTCAGTTACTATGCTGAGGCATGCACTACTCTGGATACGATCCATAATTAACTTAGATTTCTATCTCTAACTTTACTCTCCTATGGTTTACTCAAATGTATTACATAGTTTGTACGGGATATATTCTTACTATAATTGATGTGATAGTTTGGATGGAAGGATGTTTTAGTAACTGCAGAATTGACGACCAGATTCGGATGAAAGTTGGAATAGAGATAGTATAAAATCTGGAAATTAACATAGACACGATACATTTTTTTTAATCCGTCGAAATCACGATCAAAAGCTAGTGGAGAAATAAAATCGGAGTTCAGAACCGCAACCACGGCATAGATTTGAATAATTCCTTTTGTAGACTCAAGCCCCACGTTTAACAGATAGACACTATTATCGCTCTAATAAATTTAGGGGTTAGTAAAATGAAATAACCGCTACGCGATGAAGGCACAAGAAATGACAATCCACAGACAAGTAAGGTTACTATGGTAACAATAAAGTTTTTTTATAAACTTTGTGAGAGTAGTAGCCAATCTTATCGAATTTCATGTAGGTTACGCTGCACGGAGACAACCGATTCATAATATGTTTCCAAAGAGTTTCGATAAGCGCGAAAAAAGAAGGCCGTGAAGAAAAAGAAAGATGTTTTTTATTTTTTAATTTGAGTTGTTGTCACATTTCTGTCTTTTGTGTTTGTTTTAATATATTACATTATAACATTTTCACTTTTAAAAATCAGAATTCTATTTATTTTGTCAAATAACAGTAAACATTTAGATTTTTTATATGTATATCAAACAAACCGGAAAATCTGCCAGTGCTGTCATTAACAACGGTCCGCAAAAGTCACGGCGACATAAACGCCTTTACTAGCCTATCAATTACGCTGGCCAGTTTCGTAAGTTACATGTAACAAGATTGCGTGTCTATCAACATAATATGACCATTGATTTATGTACGCCTTTCTCGGGTGCTAAAGGACAATGTAACGCCGCAACAACTACAAACTGGTTGGTGCACAAAAGGCGACTAGACTTGTTGCGACTAACACCTCTATAAGGCGTCACACAAATAGAAAATTTCTGCAGGAAGTGACATTCGACATTTAATCTTTATATCATGAAGTGATTAAAGAATTTTGACAAACGTAGTTCTTAGAAACCTTCTTGTCTCGCGTTCTTTATGGTTTTATCATTAACCTCATTATGAGTTCAATTTTCTTCAGTACATATTTATTGATACTCATTATAGTATCATATTCTAATTTAAAAAAAAGTCAAGTCCATTTACCTTAATAAATAATTGCTAAGGTCTATAAAATTAGAATATCACATTAATAATCAGCCGAAGTTGTTACAAGGTAAATTATGCTTTACGAACAAATCCGTACTGCTGCATTTGGTACTGATGTACAAGACTATCTAAAGGACATAGGGTAGTAATTATTTTTTTGTGTAGGGCGGACGGAGTTGCGGGAATAAGCTAGTATTCCATAAGGAACGTTTGTTTACGGCATATGAATAAGACTATGAACCACAATTAATATCTGTGCTCAAACCCCACAGGGCATAAACTTTACTAATAGCGGCCAAAGTCCGGTATGTTGCTCCATTGGGTGTGTTTATTTCTCATAGACTATATAGATATAACATTCAAATATCCATGAGCAACGCTAATTATATTGACAACAGACAACACGAATTAGTTTATGGTATTAAACAAAAGAGGTTATATTTTTACATTGTATATTATTAAATCAAAATAGCAACTTTGTAGTCAGGCAAGAATCTGGCTGGATACAAAATTAATTTAGTCGACGTTAATGAAATATGAAAAAAAATATACAAATCGAATACACGCAAGTTATAAATAGAACAAGCAATATAATAGAAAATTTTTTGGCAGAATTAACACGAATATTAATTTGCATATTTAATTCATAATAAACATGTCAAAACTAAATTGCGTAACGTAAAATATTAATTTGAAAACTGTCCTTAAATGTATTTAATTTTATAGTTTTGTAGAAATATCTAATTGGAATTAGTATCTCTTCCAGTATAGAACACTTATACGGTATAACATTCGTCCCACATTTTACCCCCCTTCTTCGATCAACTGACGTGACGGCCATTACCTAACCGGCCGCCTTACAAACTCCTCGCTACTACAAAACTAATTTATCATCAGTAAAAATTAAATACGATCGTGACTTGATAGTAATAAAGACTATAATTTAAAAACAATTATGTTTTAGCATACTAATTAAAAATTGTCTATGCCTACTCGCTGTCTACTCTGCACTGTCGACGTTCATCATTTAATTAATATAATATTATAACGCGGCAAAGACCTGTCATTTGTGCGGTTGCCTATTTTTTTTTTAATTACTGGCCAGTCCGTGAATGTGCCGCGAGTGTGCTAAAGTGTACCAAATATTTTTGTTTGTAATTTAACGTCGTTAAATTTTGAGTTTAAGTTTGTGTTATGTGAAATAAATTTTGTTGTTTTGATTTGTTGATAAAAATATTTATTAAAGTTTGTCATGTGGTAATTTTTATTAGTGTTTTTTTTTGTATGTGTTAATTAAAATAATTCGTTTGCAATAACAAGTATGTGAGTTTAAAATGTTGGCCGGCGAGGAGGCCAGTATAGAACTGGTCCAACGATGGCTTCAAAGACGTCATAGCGATGACGCCGACACAGGTGATGATTTCTAAATCATATAAATAAATACAAATTTACATCAGACTGTAGTGTACATTAAATAGATAATTTATCCATGAGAATATTTATACATTTACTTAAACAATTTAACTCGGAAATTTGCGATGTTGTTACAAATAAAGAAGTTTTTTTTTAAACAATGAAAAAAATACGTTATTTACCAATTAATCATAGAATTACTTTAGTGGCGTGAATTTTTAAAAAATGTTAACATATTGTGTTTGTTGTTAGCCCGTTGATTAAAATTTGAATATAGATGTATTTGGTAGCCTTATAATAAATATCATTTAATTAATGATTGTGACGATATTAAAATAGTTTCATTACGAATGAATCTGTGGGTTCAGATAACTGATTCGATAAGTACCACTGATACAATAAACAACGTCATGCGGGCTTTAACAAATTAATCCCGGAAATTGAATACGACGATATACGAGCTCTGAATTATTGCAATGATTGAGTAGTAGCTTCTTATTTATTAATTCGTAGTTTAATATAATTTAACATCAACAGCCCTTGTCTGCCCACTGTTGGACATAGG
Organism: Papilio gigon; assembly: GCA_027563995.1. Classification (NCBI taxonomy): domain Eukaryota; kingdom Metazoa; phylum Arthropoda; class Insecta; order Lepidoptera; family Papilionidae; genus Papilio; species Papilio gigon. The sequence continues at coordinate 2,234,835 of JAODUI010000008.1, read as the reverse complement.
CCTTTCCCAATGCCTTCCACAGTATGCGGTCCTCCGCCTT
>JAODUI010000008.1:2202519-2218749 GCA_027563995.1 Papilio gigon | reverse complement strand
GCCAATGAAGTACCAATAGCTGAATGGTTATGGGAAAGGACTACAGATCTAGCGATCGCGGTTTCCAATCCCATCGTTTCGGCGCGACGCGGACGCGCGTCTGCCGCACGTCGTGGTGGTGGACGCGCGTCAACCGCAGACTCTCGACGCTACTTTGTTAGCTAGGTACGTAAGTATGTTAATACCTTTACATCTTACCATCTTCATATTAGTTAAAATAACTTGTTTAATATAATGTCTTAACCAACATACTTGAAAGTTGAATCAGTGTATTCAGATGAAAAATTAGGAACAAAAGTCACAAACTTGTTACAGATATGCTTCTTGTTTAATAATATGTTCGTTGTGTATTGAATAAGCTATTAGGTCTTTATTTTACAATCAACAAATAATCCGATATTCAATAGTTTAAACACATATTAACTAACGCCAATCAATCAGTCAAACATAACTTTATCGACTTGATAATTTAATTTCCACTCAAACTTAACATTAGCGAATCAATACGGCTATACTATGCGGCGAGCGGAGTGGTTTGTGCCGACTTTGATGAAGGTCTGTGACCTACATACATGAATCTTTACTTAGTCCCAGACGTTACAGGCTCACGATGAACATTACTATTTCAATTCACAAACTTAACATGTATTTTACATTTATCAATTTATTAAAACTAAAGATAAAACAATGTTCCAGACAAACGAAAATACGCAGTGTTTATATACCCAGAGAATAAACTACGATAAACATATTGAACGTAACTGAACATAAAGAAAGGATTTTCATATATTAAAGATTTAACATAAATCAAAACTTAAAGATTTCCTTTCCGTTGTGATACATACATGTTTATACAATGAGTTTAACCGCGCTCCGAGATTTACCCATTCCTGTGTCCTACTCTTACTTACTGAGCTTCCCACACAATACGCCGAGGGAGATGTGGTCACCAGCGACATAGATATACGGTTTAAATCACATATAAATGCATGTACATTAAATATATTGTAGTTTACTCAAGATACATAACTTTGTTACATGTGTTACTTTTTAGTTACAAATTATATTATTTGACATGCATATTATAATCTATGGGAAGCTTGCACTATGCGTTGTTTCCATTGAAAGCCTAAATTATGTAAACATAGACACGTCAAATTTCACAGATGCCATATTGATAGTTGACTTTTTTAGTTGTCTTTTGAAAAATGTGAAATAAACCGAAATGATATTTTAAAGTGAGATTGTAAGGGTAGCTAATCTTATATAATTAACAGATAAAAAAGAATTGTAACAGTAATATGTTAGAATTTGATTATGGTTTTGTTTATTGGTTATGGTTTAGAGAATTGATTTGTGGTTAATATATTTAAAACCTTTTATACGATCGCAACAACGAACATAAAATATCCGAAAATTAGTATTTCTGAATTCATTTACAAAAATAATTGACTACGTTAGTTATGATACTTTGCTTAATTTATGTTTCTTTATAGTATTTTGTACGTTTTTAATAATAATCCTTTCCCAAGATCGTAAATACACGTAAACTGCCCGCCCTTGCCTCCTTTATCGTATTATATGAAAACAATATGTTTCATAAAATTAAGCCACATTTCTCATGAAGCAAAGTTATTTGACGTAGGTTTGACAGTTGTCTAAAGATACTGCGGCCCTTTTGAAGTATTTTAACATCGCTGGGGAATTACGTATATCTTCTGCCTTATCAATTTATATGTGCTCTTTCTAATACGCTCCTCTCGTCCCAATAATGTCAAGATATTTACTTATTTATAAAGTTGTAGAGGAGAAGTTTGGCGCGTTTATTTGTTGTTGAATTTAATTTCGCTTTTATGGTTATCTTAATAAAGATGATAATTGTTTTCTTTCGTGACACATTATTATGAAGTTATTAAGAACAGCTAACTCATACGTCTAATTATCTGTTGACGGCATCGATTAGTTTCGTCCCATCCGTCTTCAAAGCGAGTATTTATTTGACTTGTTTTTGATTCATTTTCTTTTTAGACTAGGTATAAGTGTAAGTCATTCTTAATTATTTTAATATTGTCAAGCGATATTATTTTGTTGAAATAAATGAATGATATCTAAGAACATATTGAAAAATGTTTGAATAGAAATATTTTCTATATTTAAATTCGTATCTCCTATCAATTGATACTCGAAGCCAATTACGAAGGCTCACGGGCGTGTAATACGAGATGTTAGAGAACTCTCAGATATATGTTTGAATAAAGAATATAACATGCAAATGTTTTGTACTTTGAATGTTCCTCTTAGTAGTTGTGTATTTTTGATTTGGTACGTAATATTTATATATAAAGTCAATACGACTGAGGGTCCTTCAAGAAGCGAGCGTACCTCTATCTCAAAGGCCGGCAACGCACCTGTGGTTCCTCTGGTATTGCAGGTGTCCATGGGCGTTGATGGTCGCTTTTATGATGTAACAGCTCATTTGCCCCCCTTCTCTAATAAAATAGATTGTAAACTTTTAAAGTGTTTTGTGGGATCTCAGCAACGACGGTACAGATTTGAATAATTCTTTCTGTACAAACATGAAATCATAAAACAGTTTTGAGGTTATATATTATCACGTTATTAAACTTAGGGACTGAGCAAATTGTAAAAAGTGTTGTAAAAAGTTTCAATTTCGGGTACAGCCGCAGAGGAACAGAAAGTTTTATTTTGTACAGTAAAGTATAATATATTCTTTTAGGTGTTTTAATAAAATGAAATGAATCAAAATATGACAATTGTTTAATTTGTTACAGAGCTATCAGAGGTATAAAGAACACTCAGCATGTTGTACTCGTGGCTGTCGTGAAGAAAAGGTAAGAGAAATTACTTAATTAAACTTAATTAAGTATTACTTAATTACAGATTCAATTGTCAAGTTTCACTTTTTTTTTTTAAATACCAGTAGATTTTTGTTAATTTACTAACATTTCTTGTAACCATTCCTGGTAAGCATGATAAAGCTTGTGTTAAGATATGGTTCACGACAATAGTCAAATGGTGGGAATCGAAACTCGCGACCGCTAGATCGGTAGTCCGTACCCATAACCATTACTCTATCGGCGCTTCGTAATTTTCATTTTGTAACTAGTCTTATATTACTGGGGATTATTAAAATTATTTCACCTTCTCGACTAAGAGAAGTGTCGTCGTAGGTTCAAATCCCACCTGTCGAATATTGTCGTGAACCATATCCTAGCATAAGCTTTTTCAAGCTTGCCAGGAATGAAAAAAATAATAATGCAAAATCTACTATTATTAAAAAAAAAATGTTTTTTTTAAAGTTACCGAGCTTAAAGGACGCTTGTAAACTTGCTACACGTCTGTAAAGTTTAGTACTACTTTTATCTTTTTAAAAGTAAGATTTAAAAAATTATTCTTAATCTACAAGTTGGACACAATAGAACTTTGTTATTCTAAAGACTTCGGTATACTACTCAAGTCTACGAGGACCAATAATGATTTAAGATGATATATTTGCGATGTGTTATATTTAAGTTAGTAAAATTAATGGTATAAATGGTAGCATCTAACTTTAAGTGGTACCCTACACTAATGTTGCCCGTTTAAGAAAAGAGTCTTCCCTTCTAGAGATACCGTTTAGAAGAATAATTACTATAGATTGAATATCACGTCGTAAGTAGATATTGTAATGTAATTTTTTTCTTATATGTACTCTAAATTGAAAAGCTCGATACTTCATAAAATTCCCACGAGATGTCGCTGTTCATCACACGAAGACAATTGCCATTCGTTTGCGCCAGATAAAATTAAATATAATTCGGTTTATGTCGCAGCGTGTTGGGACTTAGTTTACTTGAACGAAAGGGTTTTTAAAAATAGATTACTGAAACAATACGAACGTCCAATTTTCTCGAAAATTAGGAGCTTTAAGCGCATAAATGTCTATATAAACTTATTGTAAGTACATCAAAGAAGGTTAATTAATAAAAAAAAACATCATTTCGCACAGCAAGCAGTTGTCAGTGCTTGGAATCACTAAAGGGTTCATGATATAAATTAGAGCTAATGTAGATTAGGAGAAATTTACGTTGTTTTACCCTATTAAAAAAAAACAGTGTTCACTAGTACTAGTTGAAATGAGCCTCAAGCCCATAATAAATGTGTACCAGTAAAGTGAGTGAAGTCTTTTAGTCGACGCACATTACGACCATAAATTGTGTCGTAACATTCTTTAGATGCGTTAAACGGGATCAATAAACGATTTGATTGATACCATTACATCGCTTTAAAGCCAGCGAACTGCTTTGTATCAAATAATCTTTAGAACAAAACTGTCTATAAAGTTTTGTTTAAAATAAGTATAGAAATATGGATATTTGTTCAAATTTTGTGTTCAATAAAATCTGTTAGATTTATAAATGAATAATTAATATTCGTCCCTTAAAAGGCACCAAAATAATAACAAAAGATGTAATTAAAGCGATGGCAGGAGATGAATTGGAAGCCTTTTTGGCGGCAGACTGTATTGTTTTATTGTCTCGACCGATAACTCGACAAAGTTTCTTGGCATTTTGTTGTGTGCTCGAAGGACCAAGTTTGTTATTGGCGGCGGATTACTTTCATTTACTCTGATGGTTGATCATTTACTTTCTATTCCTACCAATGAATTTTCTTGATTCAAGAATATTGAATTATTTTTACTAATCCTAATATTAATAGTTTTTAATTGACTCTTAAAGTTGACAAAGTTCACTTTTTGCCAAATAAGTCCTAACTGTTTGTCAGAGTCGTTAAGTCTAGTTTATTTTTGATTTAGGTAGGTAGGGAAAGTCTGCCCTGTTTTTTTCAATGACCAATTAACAACTCTGTGAGACATCTAAACGGACCAATCAAGGAGATTCTGTCACCGAAGCTAATAAAGCTGCTACCTTCTACTTATAAAGTGTTAAAACTTTGAGAGCTTAAATAGAAATACCTCGCGAACATTTTAACTAGGGTAATTACGTACTTTCAGTTTGTGGAGTAGGCGTGGGCTTTAATTCTGAAACTCATTTGCGTTTTACCTTTTATTATGTACACTGAATATAACATTCAAGTTGTTAATGACAACTTAAACTTGATATTTGTCGGAACACAGCTTAAATATAAATGGTACAAAGTACACAGACCTTGATATTGTAGTTAGGATTATCGCTTACCCGTATTTATCATACATTAATTCTACTAAATGATCGCTCCTTTTATAAGCTGACCCCTAGCTTTGTATTACGCATTTTAACTTTTGTGTATGAATGCCGCGGTTTGGTACCAGATGTGTGAGGCGTCTTTCCTCCAAGAGTAAGAGGATGCGGAAGGCGTAGAACCGAATACTGTGGTAGACATTAAGAAAGGCTGTGTCCAGCAGTGGACAGACAAGTGCTGATGTATGAAAGTGAGTGCATAAAAGTAGAGATAAGAAGTGCAAGGTAATTCCGACACTTATGCGTTTGAGGAAATATAATAAATTTGAATAATTTTATCTTCGTGTTTACATGCGATTGAAGTCGAATTGCTCAAGTCGATGGAGTGGGCTATTAAGATAGTGACGTAGATAACGCTGTGACGTACGGAACGCTCGTATTATGCTTGCTTTAATACTCCACCTTTCATTTTTAATCAAATACCAATCATGTCCCAAGGTGAAATGCTTCGATCAATTGACGTCATATATAAGCTCATCAAATCGCTAAATTCGTTTACCTTAAAATACTTTAGATATTTATTAGCACTTCAAGTTTAATAATAAAGGTCTTGAGGGAATCCTGGATAAAATGACATAGCCATTAGTTACTTAAGACGTTTTTGATGCTAACGTTTACAGTCGATCCTCGAAATCTTCCCAAAAAAGTTTTTTTACACTACCATGGTAGTGTAAAAAACTTTTTTCCGTCTCATGAGACGGTGTCAGAAAATCCAATGCCTTCTTAATAATAATTTTCTCCTATAATCTACTATTACAATAATAATCGGTGAAATTTGATCAAAAATAATTGAAAACGTTGTTGACTTAGGCCCATTGAAATGACGAATGATAGATCGAAATGGAGGATGATAACCTTGTTCACCGACCCTACGAGAGTGTGACTGCGAGGAGATGATGATGATGAATTAAAAATACCCTGTATAAAAAGTTCTAGGGTGTAATATTGATTTTGGCCTAGAGTATAGTTACGACCCGTTCTAGCATGACTATGAAGCGATTGCTTCAGCTTGCATAGATTGGCGCGTAATATAGAAGTGCGCCCGTGGCGCCATGTCGCTGTCTCATCGATTAACACTTATCTATACGTACTGCAGATAATCGGTGAAGCATCGTACGTCGTATATTAGAATTCAAACCACTTACATTTGGAGAGGTTTATTTACATTTTCTTTTATACAACAAATTTTAAAACACTGCGATTTCTAAATATATTTTTCTATGAGTCTTCTCCTCTGTAGGTTAAGGGTAGGCAAGGTATCTGCAAATTCAGACGTCCATGTGAAATGGTCACTTCTCTATTTTGGCGAAGTAATGTGGTCGCTCCTTTGGCAAATTTTGTTTAAAAAAAAAAGTAAACTGCCTATTTATTCTAGAGGTCTTATATTTTTCTATTAATTTAACAATTGATCTTGATAGAAAATTAATATCCATAAATAGATATATTGATTTGTATTGTGGACGACGCGTTCTTTTGTCATGTCGAACAAAGCTCCGCGATCCAGTGCTCGAGGGTCGAGTTAAGGCCGGCCGTAATTAAAACAACGTATCCAAGAGGGATCGAACCAATTGTGATTTGATCATCTGAATACATCAACGTCTATGACTCTATCGGAGTTGAACAAAATCAATTGAACATCAACACAATACGAGTTAAATTGACTCGCGGACTTTTTGGTCCTGTTTTTACGTCATGAATAATACAATAGTATTCAGATAATGTTAACGAGAAAACAAGACCTTTTTTAATATGAACATCACATATTAGAGAATAAAATTATAAAGTGAAATAAGTTGAGGACCGCGTACTGTGCAAAGCATTAGGTAAGGCTTATGTCCAGCAGTGGGCAGACAAAGGCTGGTAATGTAGACTTAGTAACTAGTATGTTCCAGGTTAGCATTTAAACATATTAAATATTGCATTATTTTAAAAAGTAAATTATAAAAACGTTCGTGAGACATTTCATTATACTAAGTAGTACTACAAGTAAAATAAATAAATGTTAATTAAAGCTACTATATGTATATTAAAATTATGAAATTTAGATTTAAGATTGTAATGCTCTTCCAAAGTACTTTAAAGTTATCAGTGAACTAGACGTGCTTTTGAACGTTGCTCTGAAACACTGAAGTGAATCATGGTCTATAAACATCGTAACAGCAGAAAATGCACGCTTGCCGGAAGGCAAATGTTTTCTGGAATATCCTACGGGGAAAAGTGCAGCGCGGCCGAGAAAGATATCGTGCAAAACCTTCTTGCTATAAACTTTGTGGTGTAAGGTGGAGTAAAAATTATTTTGCGACCAGTGTTTAAGACATACAATAGTTAATTTTAAAAGCTATAATGACTTTTAAAACATCAACAATTCGCGAGAAAAACGAATAAAAGTAAATAACACCTTACACAACAGATCACAGTTAAAAATTGCACACAATACATTTTAATTTAAAAAAAATAACAGTACCTACCAGGTTACTACACTCTGAATGATGACATATGTAGGTAATAACAATTCTGTGTGTAGCTTTAGTACGAAAAACCCACACTACTCTTAGTGCATGTTTAAGTCATCATTAAACAACACTGAGTATGGCAGTAAGTAACGTGCTCTGAATTTACTATAAAATGAATTCCAATTTCATTCTTTGCAGCATAAAACTTGAAATACAAATCTTAGTTTCACAAGAAATGAGCTGCGATTTCTGGTGTTCCACAATCCATTTAATGAAGCAATCCCTTTTACGGCCCATAAAGAGCCCACAAAGTGATCCCTTGCCATCGGACACTAAAAAGCTTTAGGGCTTTACAGTTGTGTTAACGTATCAAGGTTACGTGCGGAACATTCTTTGAAGGCATAATTTCTCCTCTGTTGCCTTTTGCATCCCGTTCTCAATATCGCAAATAAAAAAAATATAAAATATTTTTTTAATCTACACAGTTACAAGTATTTCCTACTTTGGCTGTATGTTAAGAAAAAGACAGTCATAGTCAATCTGGAGATGATGAAATTATTAATTTTACTCCTATTTTCTAAATATGAAACGGTTAAATGATTGCGACCTCTTTTAAGTTACGATGTAAATTAATTATTAGGTCTGCGTCTCGCGTATTCTTATAAAGATGTGAACAAGGTTTACTCCGAACGTATGGTCGGCTGCTGGACCAAACTCGATCATAATCACAAAACCAAGCTTTTTTTATTTTTAATTAAAATTAGCATCGTGCAATTTTTTATTTATTATCGAATTATTTCTATAAAATTCATTCTAGTACTAAATTTCAAATAACAATTTCGTAAACAAAAAAAATAGACTCGCTTTGAACGCACTGAAATCTGGGTCATGATTTTAAATGACAGGTGAACAAAGGTAGGAAGCACAAACGATGTTTTGACACTTTATTCTCACTAACTGATGCCGGTTTTCACATTTCTAGAGACTAGTAACTATCGGTATAAATACCCATTTAAAAAAAATATAAAGTTTTTGTCAAAAATGAAAAATGAAGAATCCATTGTTTGGAAAGTCTAACATTATAAGTAAAATAATAAAGTAAACTGAACCAAATATATTTATCCCGACTAGGCTGGTACGCTGTGTAGCGAAGTGATTATAAAAAACCTACATAATTGCTTTTTGTTTTAGTGCTTACCTCAAAGACGACTTCGCAGTTCTGCAATACCTCGAAGCAGGCTTCAACCGGGTAAGTTTTGTAATAAACTAAAGTTTTATACCAGGAAATTTTCAAGGCATAATGCTTTTTTTTATTTTAAATGTAGAAACTACCAATGTTTTTAATCACATACTTTTCACTTCAACACACACGAATACCTTAAAGAAATTTATTTATATAGTGTTATGAATATATTTAGTTGAACTCATTTTCCGACTAAAGTGCAATTTATTCTTAGAACGTAGCGTTAAGTCTTAGATAAGTTTTGCGGTGCGGAATCCGCAATATCTCGGTAATAGAATACCTGAGAAGCTTCGATGGTACTCATTACAGTGTGTAGCTTTACCGGGAATATAAAAAACCTAATCTTAGTTCGTTTGAATTGTCTTCTTTATTACAACATTTTAATGTGTATTAATAATTTATATTCATATTTTTTTCGTATGGAAACAATTTCTATTTTCCCGATCAGGCTACACAACGAAACGAATTACGGATGTCTGTCATATTATAATAATAGGACATATGTTCCTATTTCATTATTGTATCAATCAGGCAATGTTTATATATTAATTATGTAAGACCTTTGATTAAAATAAAATAATTCTGCTCTGCTCAGATACTACGTGCTTGCTTTCCAACGTCGATAGTATGCATTGTCAATGTTAAACGTTAAAAATGAATGAAATTTAAAAAATAGTTTCAATATTTGAAATACAATAACGAAAATCACGTGGTACCCAGCTGCTAATACTCGCGTCTGCTTCAATACACGTGCGAACACTGCAACTGCAACAGATGGAACGCGGTCGTATTAGATCACAATACAAGCGTCTTCTATTTATAGCACCTTTAATGCTATCCATACAGCACCTGCCTTCTTTATTGTACGGACCAGGGAATCTATAAAAAATAATCGATTGAATTCCTTCTCCTTCCTTCCAGATTCTTTAACATATAATAAATGTTTAAATAACAAATTGGCTTACGATTATATCGTTACAACAGTATTAGAGCCGCTTCCAGTTAATATATTCTCATCGATTATGTACAAGGTTATAAATATATTATTATTAATATTTCTCACGTGTATTGATTTCGTGTATGTATTCTTAGGTGATGGTGGAGACAGTGGGTGGCACAGCGTGGTGTGGCGAGATCCTACAGGCGCGCGCCGCGGCCGCCACGTCGCGTGCGCAGGTAGCCGCGGTCGCCGCACTTGCCGCTGCTGCGGACCGCTGCCGAGACCTAGTAGCTGTTACTGACGACCAGCAGAGGATCCTCGTGAGTGTATTGATTAAAAATGGATTGATCCTTGCTGATTAAGTAACATAGAAAGGACATTTTGATAAAGATGAATTTAATGTAACACTCTGAATTTACGCGAATTTACACACGAAAACCAGTGTTTAAAAACGTCGTTGTTTTCATCAGCTCACTAACAAGTCATGGGGCCGCATGCTGGGGTGGCGCGGAGACGAGGGTCCGCGTCCCCTGGCGGAAACGGTGGGTGGCGAGGCGCTGCGGCTGGCGGCAAGCGGCGCGCGCGACTGGGAGGCGCCCGTCATGCTGCGCCGCCGCGCCGCGCCAGACCCCATCCTGCTACCCTGCCGCGGCGCCGCAGTCGCCTTGGCCAGGTAACACACACCCTATATGCATCCTCGGCACCAAGAAAAGAAACCACGAGGTCTATTCTAACTGTTCCATCATAATCTCAATCAAAAAAAGATCCTGATTTCTGTTACCTAGGAGCACATCTCACGTGGTGTTCGTGTGCGAGCCGGGCGGCGGTGATGGCGAGCGGGCGCGGGGCTCGCTTCACTCCATCAGGCGAGGCTCGCTGGACGTGCGCTCCGTTGCATCCGACGGTCTGCGTAGAACATCGTTAGCCAAGCTGCAGGGACTACCCCTAGAAGCTCCTATCACTAAGGTAATTTAGATATTTATGCAAAGGTACAAATGTAAGAGGTACTGTTAAAACTGATCTTGTTTAACGGCTTAACTTATCACACCCAAATCACCAATTTAGCAGAAATTTAATTACCGTTATTTCCAGGTGATATCATTACTATCGGCGGCGACAGAGGGCGCTCCGCCGTCCACCGTCGCTTGTATAGAGCGCGCGGTCGACATGCTGCGGACCTCGGAGCTGTACTCGCCGCAGATGAAGGAGGACCCCAAGCTCAGAGCCGAGGACCCCATCGCCACCGACCTTATTGGTGCACTACTCTCGGTGAGTCGACAAACTCCAACGTGAAACATATTAGAAAAAAAGCAGAGAAGTCAGAAAATATACACAATTCCATCTAATTCCGGATTCAAATATTTATGATTGTTCCTGTGGTGGTGGGTGGGTCATATCCCACCTAACCCTCTCCCTGCAGAACGAATGGTATCTTTCCAAGACTTCCCCGCCAACACCAAAGAAAATATTTTTCAAAGTGTAACTTTATCACGATCAGTGCCATCTTACCACTTTAAAATTAAAACTAGTACCCCTATTAGATTTTATTGTAACACTATGTTCGGTCGAATTGTGGTAAGCAGTGACTTTAATTACTTAATAATATTTTGGCTTTCACACTGAAATTTACAAACCGTATTTACTCAAAACTGTACCGTGGTCGCTGAGATCCTACATAACAAAGTTGAAATTGTTTGCGCTTTATACAATAGAATACAGGTTACATCTATAGTATATTTTAATATATTTATGTATGTATGTCGACTAATTCTTATTTATTTGTTTACGATCCTGTATAACTCCGGGCAGCGGGAGCAAGTGAACACAAATTTGTTCTTCATGGTAGGATATGTTTACTGCAACCTGCAATTGCATTGACTTTCTCGTCTTGCCTGATACGTTTCAATAGAATAGTTGCCATGGATACCTTAATCGTTTAAGCAGAGATCATTTTTTTATATATACATATAGACAAATTCAATAAAAACAAATATCCGGTCTTTAGTCACGTGATGTTTTTAACATGTGATATCCCTATTAACCCCCGCCTATTCTGTTCAAAAGCGATTAATGGGCAATCTCTAAAACAACCAACAGTTTATACCAACATATTATAAACACTATATCTCCTTTTTTTGTGTTGACGTCCGGCTTTAAATAATCTTATTACAAATATATAACAATCAACGATAAAAGTGTTTCTGTATTGTACAAAAAACAATCGGGACATCATTAAATGTTGTGTCGATTGCACGTGTTAATCGAGTTTATAATTACTTTGCCACGTTGACATCTGTCAAAACGAGCTTAAAATATTGGATGACAATAAATATTGATTTCGGTACTGTATATTTTCGAAAATAAGCTTTAAATGAAATATTTAATTGTTAAAAAAATATATATTGGTTTATATACATAGTATATTATGTTCTCTGCTTAAACAAACCATCCACCTTCTTTCAATAGATATCTGTTCCTTTTAATCTATATTCTATTTATTCCGTACTCTTGTATTATTTATTATTTATTGCATATTTCTACTATCTTCTGTCCAACAGTAAGATTAGATTCACTGTTGACTACCAAATTCAGCATGTATAAAAAACTATACTGGTAACATGAACGTTTACTGTTTAGTCTTAGTTTTATGCCCGTTTTACATTATTCTAGTCAATTAACCCAGTACCAATCGAATTCAGCGCCCGAGTAATGTAAACAACCTCTGGATCCACTGCACATAATACTAGAATGCGCTGTGGAATCAATGACTATTTACAATATTCAAGATGCATTCCAGCGCTAATTTCAAACACGACGGGGTTAATAAACTGGAATAATGTAAACCGGACATTTTTTTAGATGCAGGTAGTTTTTTTTTTAATGTTTTTTGAGAGAAGTAATTTGGATATCTGTGTTCAGCAAGGGCCGACCAACGTGCTGTCCTCGCGGCGAAGCAGCAACGACTCCACAGTGGTCAGGTCTCAGACGAACAGGACTAATATCAAACATAAGGTAGGTCAACATTGCTTTTGCTCTTATCATCATCATTGTTTGTCTGCCCACTGCTGGACATGAGCTTTCCACAGTACGTGGTTCTCAGCCTGACGCATCCTACAATTTCCCACCGTCCGCACAAAGTCGTCTACTATTATCAAACGTGAATCTTTTATAGTTTTAGTCCAGTTTATAATCTCGATGAAAGAGCAGCGTCCATTATACCGATCGCAGAATCAACGATTGATTTCACTTTGAGTACTATTTAACTCACAATTTTAATTCTTTGTTTCGATTGAGAGCTTAGTATAAGTAAATATTAAATGTCAAATTACATACCTCGCAGCCATATTTATATCTGATTTTTTGAGTAATTTGCAAGATTTCACTTTATATTGTACAGATATTTCGGTATATCCAAGTTTTATCGTGAATTGTATTTTGTCTGTGGTTTCGGTATACGATTGGAATCCGATATAATCTCATTATTTCATTCAACTTTATTAACAAACGAACACATTTCCATTAGACGTCGGGTCAGCTCCGCGAGCTCCTAGATACAGCGTTAAGCTGGGAGTTCGAGATTTTCCGCCTAGAGGAGCTGACACGCGGGCGGCCACTGGCTCACCTCGGCCTGGCGCTGCTGGGCGGTCGCTTCGACGTGTGCGCTGCGCTGGAGTGCGATGAGCGCACGCTGCTGCACTGGCTCACCGTCATTGAGACCAACTACCACGCGGTTAACACGTATCATAACTCCACGCACGCCGCCGATGTCCTTCAGGTAACCTTTGAACTAGATTCCCTCCGCTAATACAGCTGTAACTTGCATAAGTCTCGAATATCAATAATATTATTTTTTAATTAAACTGAAAACGTTTTTTTTTTCAGTAAAATTGCCTTTCTTCCGAAATTAATATTTGACATTGATTTTCGCTTATTCGCGCAAAATTAAAGTAACATTTTTAATCTGTTAAGTTCAAATAATTCATAAATCTCGCATATTTGTTGTTTGGGGGACGATCAAGTTATGTATTTAATCTGTTTCATAAGAAAACTGCATAACAAGTTACTAAAACAACATTCACATCGATATCTGGGATTGAATGTTATTTTAGCGGTTAAGGTTAGGTAGGTAGTTTAAACGGTTTAATTACGTAGTTTGGGCAGTCATCTTAAAAGTAAAATTCATCTAAATATCTTGTACTATTTATATACCTTGATTTCGTTAAGGCATTTGTTCCGCTGTAATCTTACTTTCCCGGATTACAAGGAAACTGAGTACTTAGAATGCTTGAGTTAAACAAGACAGTCCACTCAACTGAGTAAACCGGCGTGAACATCCCAAGAGGGCTTATTCAGTGTAACGACTCGTGAGCATACGTAGTGGCGGACCGACATCTCGTATGTAGCGTGCGGGGGATTAAAATGGTATTCACGAGTTTTACTTTGTTTCTTCTACAACAATTTAGTTATTATTTAACATGACTCTAGCTCTATATGAAACGTTTGGTCCCGTAATTACTGTGTATTTTCGGAAACTTTTGCCGGAATAACATAAAAATATTGTAATTTCATAATTTCAATCTTTCTTATATCTTCATAAACTTGTGTAAAAACAAACTAGCGAAGGCTTGCTATGGGTGTTCTATTTATATTACATCTGATAACTGTTTGTTTGGACATTTGTAACACAGGCCGTAGCATACTTCCTGGAGAAGGATCGTCTGAAGACACTCCTGGAGCCGCTGGAGGCCGCGGCGGCGTTGATCGCTGCGGCCGCGCACGACATCGACCACCCCGGCACCTCGTCCGCCTTCCTCTGCAACGCGCGGCACCCGCTCGCTATACTATACAACGATATCTGCGTGCTCGAGTCCCACCACGCCGCGCTGACCTTCAAACTCACACTCAGTAAGTTGACGTATTAAACTTCCTTCTATTATGACGCTTTTGCTGAATAATTTTAATAATATTAACATTTTTTTATAGATGACGACCGTGTAAACATTTTCAAGAATCTCGACCGCGACACGTACAAGACGGTCCGTCACAACGTTATCGACATGGTGCTGGCCACCGAGATGACGAAGCACTTTGAGCACCTCGCCAAGTTTGTCAACGTCTTCTACGCTAAGTCCAGCGGCAGTAAGGAGGATGGCATGCACACTGACGTTAGTTAATTTAAAAAAAAAACGATATTAAAACCTGCCAGCAACATATTTTCTTCCTACTTTAACAAACCTCTTTTGTCAGTTCAAAAAGGTTGAATTATCACACAGGGTATCTGAAATCAATATGAATCCTATTTCTGTTAAAACTTTTTTGTTTTTTCGTTAGATTTAAAATGTTTACTTCTAGGTTCATTTTAGTGAGAAGTCGTATATATGAGTGATTTTAATTGTGTTTTTTTTTGTACCAGGAACCTCTATCCTTGGACACAACTGCACTGTCTCTTCCCGAAAACGTGATCCTGGTGAAGCGAATGATGATCAAGTGCGCTGATGTATCCAACGCGTCACGACCCCAAAAGTTCGCATTTGAATGGGCGAGGAGGTAAAAAAACGTTATAAAATTTTGCAACAAAAATACCATTGATTAATAGCGAAATTGCGTTTTTAAAATCATAATTCCGAAACAACAGTCTTTCCATAGTTAGTCAGCTTTTTCCTATAGTTGACGTAGTTTTTGCTATTGTGGCTAAAATGGGACTATACACTTGATTTCTTGTACCCACTAAGCATTTATAGGGAGGGCTATTGTCGGGTTCAATATTACGTCAGTTCTCAGTTCCATTAACTTTATGCATATATGTTCTGCGGTGGTGATGCAGGATCGCGGAGGAGTACTTCCTGCAGACGGAGGAGGAAAAGGCGCGCGCGCTGCCGGTGGTGATGCCCATGTTCGACCGCGCCACGTGCTCCGTGCCGCGCTCGCAGATCGGCTTCATTGACTACATCATCATTGACATGATGGAGGCCTGGGCTGGTCGGTAACACTTTCAAATTAACATACTATAATTTAGTTAGATGGTTCAAATTACATTAAATTTAAGTTTCCGTTAATGTGACCTAACCCTGTCGCTAACTGACATGTTTTGTGTAGCATTCATCGACATGCCGGAATTGGTGAATCACGCGCGCAACAACCACACGCGCTGGCGGGAGCTGGACGAGGCTGGCGTTAGCTCGCTGGCGGACGTGAAGCGCGCCATGCGCCAGCAGGCCATACAGGCCCCGCCCACCTCCACCGCGGAGCCCACCGCCGAGGAGTGAGCACATTGGGCACAAGAGAAACCACCGCAAGTGAGCGATGAGCCAATGTAGTACAGACGCGTGGAACGAGAAAAGACAGTCACGCTCG
>JAODUI010000008.1:2160779-2176296 GCA_027563995.1 Papilio gigon | reverse complement strand
GGCTCGAAACTAGTCAGTACTGACACCGAGTTGCACGTGAGTTAAGCCGTTTTATAAGTAGTATATGCATGTGGATGGCTATACAGGTAGAGGAAGACTGAAGGTGGGGGTGGATCGTCCGAAAGAGGATATTCGTATGTGTGTGAGTTCAGATATGACGGCTGACAGAGATGTATGGACGAGTAGTACGTACTGTGTCGACCATTCGTAGGGAAAATTATGATAAAAATATAAAAAAAAAACTTCCATACAATTAATATACATTCTTGACCGATCGACTGAACAATTAAAATACAAAAAGAAATAGTAAACATTTCCCTCTGAAATTTAGAAATATGTTAGCTAAACTATTGACATTGTAAGGTCGCTACGAATTCCTAAAACCTCTTAATTATATAGGCCTAATACAAAGACTGTGATTACTTCTATAACAAAATATTGCATCGACAATGCTTCTTAATATAACTATATAATATGTAAAACTAGACTTATTTATTTGGAATTAGCATTTTAATATTATTTAAAAATGATAAACAATTTATATGATGTTTGGGAACACAAGCCGGGTTCAGATAGTATGTAATTAAAAGTAAATAAGGCATATCGGTATATCTTTTAAACATTAGTGATAGGATTTAACTGTCTGGGGAAAGTCTGGGTAAAACCATATTCTCAGTGTAAACAAACTTATTAAAGTATAAAACACTAAAGTAATTTAGATAAAGTTATACCAATATTCAACAATTACACTATTTTGTTATTCATACTTCTAAAATACAAATATAAAGACCATATAGTGGCCCGAAACCGAACACGGAAACAATGACAAAGGGCGTTGGGAACGAACTGTGGACGTCCTCTTTCCCACTACAAGGACATTAAATCAAGTCTTCTAAAATACTAGAACTAATTAAATTGTCACTTACATTTAGAAGTGAGTTTATTCATGTTCACATATTACAGATTTTTTTTATCCATGCAAAACATCGTGTGTCACAAAATATACTCCAACCATAAACTAACACGCGATGAGAATATAAATCCACAGACAAAAATATAAATGACGTCCGTCAAAAAACACAAACAACAACTAAAAAAATATTCACGAAAAATACTAGAGAGCTCACTGTCACAAAGAGCAACCGCACCCCGTAGCAACAAAACCTGGGGGGTAAATAAAACGCTGACGTCACTGGGCTTATCCCCCGAGCGAGGGTGCCGTCCGATGTTATGTCTTCACTAATATACAATGACGCAACACGCAGCCTTTCCGACATCGCCGCGCCCCGTAGATTTCAAACTGCGCCTAGCAACCGATCGAATCTTTTTTATCCCCTGTACAAATTACATGACACTTCGTTAATTCCTCAAGTAACATTTAAAAATATATTATCACACGAGTCTAACACAAAAATATGTTACAAATATAAAAAAAAGATTTGACTTCTGACTTTGAAATTCTTAGATAGATTTCGGATGAAATGATAAAAATAATACAACACTCGAATTAGACAGAACTTGACAAAAATCCTATTCTTCTTCTACTATTAGTCAAATAATAAAATAGAAACCTAGATATAAAACAAAAGAAGGACACTAATTGAAATAATTACAAACAAAAGTTGTCGTAACAAGTGGCTAATTGTGAGGTTACGTCATGACGAAATCAGATTATTTGTGTTAGGTTTTTTGTTAGCTCACGCACACGTTTCTAGAGCATGAAAGAAAGTGAAAAAAGGAGGGGTGATCGCGGGAAGTCAGTTGTGCCACGGGTAGTGTTCTAGTTGGAAAGACGAATAAACTAATGATTATAATTTTATAACAAATATATGTATAGACAGACCTTTTCTTGTACTACATTAGTATTGCACACAGAACGGACAGCCGATGGGGCCACAGTCATGGAATGGCGGTCACGGACAGGTCGATGCAACGTGGCTAGGCTTCCCAGAGGATGGACCGATGATCTGGTTAAGTTTGTGGGAGCGTCCTGGATGAGGGCGGCCGAGGACCGTCGTGGCGATATTTGGGGGAGGACTACGCTCAGAAGTGAGCGACATTTGGCTGATATTAGGATGATGATTATGATGATGATCATAATATTAGTATTTGGATAATTTGACCTAATTGAAGAACCTCTAAAGTGATTGTTCAATATACCAATTTTTTTTTCTTCGTTTTGTTTCTGATGATCTTTAGAAATTTTCTTAAATCTTCTTTGGGTGCACTAGGTAAGCCTGCATATATCTCAAATAGCCCCGTATAGATATATAGTAATGACACTATTAAATAAAACTACACCGGGTTCATTATTTTTAATTATTTTTTTACTTTAGGGACTGTCATAGTGTGCATCTCTGTAATAAAATTCAAACTAACGGATTCTTTTAGTAACTGGAAACTTTTTAATATCTGCGTTTTAGATTTTATAAGTCTCGTGTATAAAAACAGTTGTTTTTCAAACTTACATCTATGTTTAGTAAGTGCTTATAACGGTTCATGTTCCACCACCATAACATACAACATATCATTTCTCCTCAATACAAATATTAATACGATATTTCCATGACAATATGGATGTGCGCTATTTAATGGCATGCAATTAAGTCACGTGTACCGCAAATCAATACATCAGTCGCCCTTCGCCTTCGCCCGCCGACAGACACACCTCTGCGTTACTGTTAAAAATTGTATAATTCGTTAAAATCAAAATTCATTTCAATTTTATGCATAAATTATACAAGAATTAATATATCAGAAAATGGTCTTATAAGAATTGTATTGTGCCGTCAAGTGCAGCTTCAAGCAATCGGTTTTAAACGAAACAAATGAATGTTGAATTTGATCGGTTGAGCCGCAGCGCCCTCTGCGACCAGACACTATGAACCTAAATGCCTCTTTAAGGCACTAGGTACTACATCACGCAACAAAGTATTCGGTGCCAAATAAATTACAATATTTTTTAATATATACATTAGTAGACTTTTGTTAATTCACTATATCTTTTGAAAGAGCTCCAAGTAAGCTTGAAATAGCTTGTTGGATATGATTGACGACAATACTCGATTGGTGGGATTCGAAACCAAAACTACTAGATCGGTAGTCCGTATCCTTTAGGCTGCTCGCGCTTTTTTTTTCTTCAATTGATTGTCGTAAGTGTATTGTTTAAATGAGAAAATATGCGTTTTGTTGGTAAAATCAAAATACGAAGTTACGTGTGATTTATTATTCTTGAACTTCCGATAACCTTGCCATACGAGAAACACTATTCGTAACCATTAGCAACAAGACATGGTAATTAACGAAAACCTATTGATTAATACGATAATATGTTACGTCTGAGAATGTCTAGAAGCGCACGGATCTGAATACAATGATCGCCAAACACGAATACTCGATGAGTAAGCTTCGCTTCAATGGAATATTTATAGTCGAATTTTCGTAACTAACGCACGTATGTACTTACGAACTTGACTTTTTAATCACTGTTAGACCTGTGACCACGTAAGTAATTTTTAACGTTAAAAAAATGATTTATTCACTTAAATATCACAAACGGTGGGTTTTAGGAAGACATCACTATGAAATTATTATCAAAACACAGTAAGTACTGTACTATAATTTGTTTTTTAACGATATTGTGGCTATTTAGTCATTTTTTAATTGACTTCCCCACCCCCCACCCTCCTCTCCCCACACACCACACCTCCTTACCTATTAAATTGCCGCCGTTGGAAAACACTGGTTTAGACAGTATAAATCTAAATATTTTTTATCTTATTCTTGATTAAATAACATATACTTTTATATATGGAATTTATTTTACATCGGACTAGGACAATCTGTATTAACTTTTAGTAAATTTAATACTTGAACTCTTCCTTGTCGACTGTCCCAGTTATTTAAACCTAAAGACTAAATAAAACTTAAGTTTCGAATTTTCATGTCTATTTTTATTATTTTTTTCTCTATGTCCAGCATTGTTTATAATCCTAGTAGTAAGTGAAGTACAGTATTAGAAATGAGAGTATAACAAGATTGCATTAAAGAAAAAGGGAGTAATGTTTACGTCGGCGCATGTCCAGTGATAAGCGAGTGCAACGTACCGCAACCGGCGAGGCGTCCGCCACGCACACCGACCTAGCGAACCCGCCAGGGCTGGCACATAACATTGCAACATGTTGACATGGCTACATTAATAACTTTAGGACACCCCTAAAGAAAATTAACCGGATTCTTTGATTATAGAGAAACGGACCAGGCTTTGAATAATTGTTATACTAAATAAATTCACGCCACTTTCGAGGGAGGGATGGGGGTAACGAATGACAATCACAGCTGTATAAATCAAGCTGGGTCTTCATAAAACGAGCACACAAGAAAGTTAAGAAGTTATTGGTGGTTTATTAAAACTGTATTTAGCCTTACTGTATACAAGTTGGTTGCTATTTTTGTGTGTTGCCAGAACTAATGTTTCGACAGTAGGATGTAATGGTTATAAATAGTGCTAAAGATATTAAACATGACCTAACAATGTTACTCACATGTTAGCTTGTAAACAATATTAGTAATACTAAAAATAATCTCATTATTACGTGGAAAATGCTGTATTAATCATGTATGTACGAACGTATGCGTGACTCAAATATTTTGATCTATATATTTTTATTATTAAATATAGCCACTTTTTTGTTGATTGCAGCTTTGCCGAGTACCAATTACAGACTATATTTCTCATCATCAACCTGCCCTTGTCCCTATGGAGGGTCAACACAGTATGAACTACTCTTCCATACATCTCTATCAGCTGTCGTATTTGAATAAACCCTTCTTACGCATATCCTCTTTCAAATCCATCCATACATTCGGTCGATATTTACACAAGCGATATTTCCAGTCATATATAAACTTTTTGCTGACTACATTTCGCTATAAATCAATTTGTCTTACAAATACTGCTTATACAATTTCATATGGTGCATCATCATAATTTTTTTTTACAGACAAATATTTTAGATTTATTAGTATAGTTTAGCTAAAACCCAGCACTATCACAAAAGTAAATATAAACGTACGACAGTATAAAGGCAGTGGCATGAAATCTTTTAATTTATAACATGCACGCTACAAATGAGTTCCAATGAATGTGTAATTATTTTAAAAACAAAATCTTTCTACATTGAGGAATAATTTCCCTAATTTTCTTACAAATTCAACTCGACATTAAACGCAATTTGACAGTTACACCTTTCACTACGTTCGTTATCGCGTCCGTCGTAATGGACCAAAGTTTTTTTTTTTTTTTAAATAATTACAATAACTGACACAAGGTTTAGATTAAGAATAAAGTAACTTTAACTACTGGTATAGAACTGTTTAATTTGGTTACCAAACATAAATACGGAGTTTCGAATCGCACAATTATTACGCGAGAACACAGTATCAGAGAGCAGCCGGGCTAGTAAACAATTGATATCATTTGATTAATCTCAGCATCACTAATGTATAAAGGTATTAGTAAATTACCTTGCACGGTACTGCATCAGACTAGAATTATTAAAAATAACTAACTACCTAACTAATTAACAAAAATCTACTAATGTTTTATAAAATAAAAAAAACTAGAGTGACGCAGCGACCCAGAGCGTCTTGGCCACCGACAATAAAAGTGTCTACCTAACTCGACCCCGCGCTAGATCCAGTCTTGCACTTGCAACTTTCTTAGGTCTATTACCATCACGTTACAATTTAATGAAGATATCCTGAGTTATATCGCAGTAAGTCTCCGCAAAACCAGACTAGATTACCCCGAACAACGGACTTGCGGATTGATAATACATTTTAAAATTAGATTTTAGTTATAAATAATACTTCGATGTTTTTTTTTTATTAATTGTATACAATCGATTTGTGATAACCGTTAACGTTACGGGTTAAACGTTATCAATAATTGTTTGTAAAATGTAAAACAAAGTCAATGAAAACAATTGCATAGTATTATATCGCTAATTAAGATGTAGGGAAATAAGCCAACATCGAAAATTGTATGATACTTTAAAATAAACATAATGTTAATTAAAAGCTACATGAAATAAATTATCAAATAAATTTAATTAATTTTTATTTACATCATATGTTATTAAAAGTTTATTAATATTTAATAAATTAACAAAACTAACCTCTCGTAGACTTTTCTTAAACAGATTAAATTTCATTCTCAAATAAATAAAAAGAAAAATAAATGAAGATTAAAAAAAAATATTGACAAAAAATTACACGCGGCCAGAGGACATCACTGGAGCGGAACTAATTTAAAACACGAAACACTGATACGATACAAAAACAACGAGTCGCGTAAACCAGAGATAATCGAACAGGAAGCAACCGAAGGGTATCGATAATGGAACATAAACATAGAGCGATGTAAAGCGCGCGGCGCGTCCGTGCTCCGACACGACCGCCCGTACTCTGCGGCGCCGAGGCGAAACTACCCCGGCGTATGTTACACATCTATAGAAACCGCTGCATATATCGTTGCTTGGATATAACTTCATACCGTAAACGCCTGTTGATATTGCCAATAGTTAATCCTACAACTTTTATAAATTCGAGTCCTCATCGCTGTCCCCAATCAGAACTATTGGCGTCAAAATGGCAACAATCAAATAGGCACAAAATATCCTTATAGCCTGACCAGTGGGTTAGAGGTACACAATACGCGATACTTTGGTTTGTAACGTTTTCCGATCACTTGGTTAAGAGTTCGAAATTCAAATCTCGCAAAAAAAAAAACATCGCCATGATACTTCCACAACACACAACAAAATACATGTAATAAAAAATAATTAAGTCGTTCCATGTTAGGACAATTGCTTTCCAACCTTATTAGACTAGTAGTATGTTGTGCATACAAACATGTATCGGAGAAACATACAAATAGATATGTATTTAGATCACTAACCTCGTGATCAGGTCCGGGCTTCGACGCCAGTCTTGCTTCTGTCAATTGATTCTTTAAAGCCCTGAAAGAATTACTTGTGATTAATTAAAGCAGTAACTTAACTTATAAAAAAAAAATTAACTACAAAATCATCAGTACCAAGTCGCATCGGATAATTGTCATTACGATACTAGCAGGAAAGGCAGGACAGATAAAAGTCCTGCCTCGAATCATTACTTCCTTCCACATCTGTCCCGTATTTTTTAAATAAATTGTATTACGTCTTAATAATAGAATTAGAAAAAGAAGTAAAATAATGGCACATCATACAAAACTCCTGACTTTAATTATAATTTCCTACCACCAAACGTTAAAATACTCTAGTCGTCAGGAATATGTATGTAATCTCACATGTACAGCTCCTCGGCCTGCCGCGCCTGCTTCTCCCGGCGCCGCAGCAGGTCGGCGCAGTGCTGCAGCGTGGCCAGCGTCGCGCCGCACGTGGCGCGGAACGACGCGCCCGTCGCGCGCACCTCGCCCGTGTACGTGCGCATGTCCACGCCTCCTGCACATTTAATTGTTTTATTTAATTTTTTTTCCCGGGTATGAAAATTTATAAGAAAAAGAAGAAACAATACTACACAGTTAATTTAGATTCAAAATTATAAATCAGTTTTGTATTTTGTACATATTTCATTAACTATTTATATGTGATTCATCAAAAACTTTTTAAATCATACCAACTTAAAAAATAATAATAAAAACACTTCAACTTTTAACCCTAAGGTTTCCATAAGAAACAAATCAACAATAACTTCACTTAATCTTCTTTTTGTGAAACCTTACCATCGACCAGTTTAACAGCATCAATAGCTTCGACAACCTCGTCGTTGATCTGGGGACAGGAGGCAACGCACTTGTCAAAATATTGCTGCAGTTGCACAGATTGCTTGGACAGTAACTCGCTGTAGGTGTCCAATTCTGCGATTTTCTCATTGAGACGTCGTGACGTACGACCTGCGAAAAGAAAATCTCTTATATACTATGAAATATTCGGTTTATTTTATAATATAAGATGGCAAACAAATAACAAGCGATAGTTAAATGGAGTCTCATCGGCAATATGTTTAAGGTTGAGGTTTCAGATGCATAGTCTGCCCACAACATATGAATACAATTACTGTACTCTGCAGTATGGTAATTTAGAATGTACAGTGGTATACAAACAATAACCGCACTATATAACAATAAAGATTAGTAAAATATAAAAAAAAAATCGCATTTGAGATGATAATTTTTTCATTAATATCTTATGTTAAAAGTGTATAATGGCAGGAATTCAAACAAAAAAAATACTATTAAAGTATTAAAACTTTCTTGAGACATTTCACTATACTACTTATAAAAATGGTTTAACTCATGTAAATTGGTGTCGGTATCAAGTAGCACCGATCCCACTCACCCTGAAGAAGAGCCCTGACGGGCTTGAAACTATATAGATTTACATGTGAGTTAAGTCGTTTTTATAAGCAGTATAAAAATACTTCTTAAATAATTTTCCAGCCTCCGGTTATCAGTTCCACTTAAAAATGCAAACAATTAAATAAAAACGAAACATTACTAAACATTGCTATTTAGATAAAGGAAACAAAAGATAACTAACACACATGTATATTAATGTATCACTTACAAAGATAATGTAATTCTCTTGTTAGAATTTGTTATAATAAATAAAATAGTCGGACAGTCAATGTATGATTTTAATACATCTCAAATAACTATCAACAGGTTAGTGTATACAATATTTGTAAGTGTAGAAGTAGGTTGTTAAGCTAATTAATACAATCATTGTCAACAATAGAGGTAAATAAATTGTAATGGGGTAAAAGATGTTGATACTGCTCATTATCAACCTACCCTTTCTTGCACATATCCTTCACACAAACCATCCATACCATCTTCAGTCTTCCTCTACCTTTGTAAACAGCTAAAACTTACTAAGCTTTATAATAATACTTTAATTAGATTAGTATAAACATTTATTTACCATGAGAGCCAGTCGACTGCAGGGAAGTAACAGAGCCATGTCTCCTTAATCCACCCCCATTAGAACTACTGTCTGAACTTGTACCATACCCTGACTCCACCTTGAACAACATAACATTATATAATTTAACACATAAAAAATAGTAACAGATTAAGTAACCAGAGGACCGTACACTGTGCAAGGCATTTGGCAAGACCCATATCCAGCAGTGGGTAGACAAAGACTGACGATTATGTTGAATAGATTTTTTTAAATTTACGTACCTATATAAATCTAAATAAAAATCTTTGTAACCATGATAACTAAGGTTTAGGCTTCTGCTAGGATATGGTTTACAAAAGTACAATCGCAACGGTGGAACACCACGGATGGATGTATTAGTACAATAGAGGGATTCAAACCCAAAACCACAAGATTGGATGACCCTTCTCATAACTGTTGGACTATTGGCATTTTACACTCAGAGCCGCACATTTTTCAAAGAAACTAATTCCTTTGCTAAACAAGCTTATCATTTATGACAAGCTTAACTGATAACAATACATGAGTAATCCTAACCCATTTTAATAAATAAATATTATAAATGTGAGCATTAATTGCTATATGTTTATGAGGTCTTTACATGAAAATAGTAAATACAGTATCATTCTTATTGGATTATGTGTAAAAGTAAAGGAAAAAACTTATAGTTTTCATATTAGTCAATTAGTTTCCTGCATATTACTTGACTAATTAGATCAAAACTCACTTTAAATGATTCCAAAATGTCAATCCATTGCTGTTTTTCTTCAGGGTTTGATGCTCTCAGATACCATACGCAATCATTCACTGATACATCAAAACGGCAATCGTCAAATTCATGAGGCTGGAAAGAAAAAATTGATAGGAAATTTCATTTATAAACATTTCTAATGAGAAATCTTTCATTTCACATTTAATAGTTTTCAAAACATTCTAAACATTAAATATATATAGTTAAAAACAAAACTGTAATGTCATATCTTTATTAAGGATTTTGTATTCTTAAATACATAAGATTTATAGCATTATCAACCTTGTCGAAAATAATATGATGTTGATAAAATCGTAGTACCGTCATAACAGATAAAGTAAACTAAATCACGTGTCAGAATATATAAAAACGAGGGTCGCTCTGGGCAATAAAACGAATACATTGTTCTATTGCATTTGATTTCATCTATTTGTTTCATTGAGGAAGACGAACGACAAGGACAAATTAATTTTTGTTTAGTCGAATAAACATCTCTTTTATTACCTTCACTTTAGCTTTCTTCAAGCATAATGCACCTCGACATCCAAGATTACTCTCCAATTCGCTTTTGTAATATGATAAAGTGGAATCTTTTAAAACGATAAACCGATCTTGCCAACCATGAATATAGTTCGTCCATTTACTCAAGTAACCACGAAGTTCGGCAGTACCACCATCGTCAATATCCGAATTATCACTCAATGTTATATTTTCATCGACCATTTTGCAAAAGTTGTGAACTCAAATTTTTAACAAAACAAAATATAACTAAATACACAATGTCGTTACACCTAATAATATTGTTGCTGTCAAAAGTTTGATGTCTGTGATTTGATGTGACAGATGTCGCATCCAAATAAAATACTTTATAATCTGGAATATTAATTTTAAATGAAAAAGTAGTGTAAATTGATAACACTAACAAATTTTGTATTTGGTCGAGAGGACGTTAGGTAGCGAAATTAATTTAACTTCTAAAATTTGCATTTGACAAAATTAGAAACAAGAAAAGTATTGTTAAGTAGTAGCAACATTAGTTACATGTGATAGAAGTTTTTAACGTATGGAGTTGTAATGACTTCAATCGATTTTTCAAGAAATGAATGTTATTGGTTGATATTAACTAACCGCTAAAACTGAGTCGTAAGAACCAATGAAAATCCTTCATACAAGTTTTGAAGCACTATTTCCGTTCAAGATGGCCGAAAAAACTATGCCTATATTTGTTCCATCAGAAAAGGCTCTTAAAGTGATAAAATGGAAAGTTAAACAAGGTGCTGTTGTATCGCATGGCCAAATCCTCTTTTTATACAGCGACTCCTCGGGCAAAAGTAGTGCAATACAAAAATTTAAAGCTACGTGCGGTGGTACTATCTTGTCAATCAAGGTGAAAGAAGGAGACATCACCGAACCTGGGTAAGTGACGTCACATTACTTAATACACGTTTTTATTATTAATTTGTATATTTTGAATTGTAACAATACTTTCAGTGTCTTTTAAAATTTTAATGAATTATTGGTATATTTAACAATTAATCAAACATGTCAAACTAGATTTAATTTTGCGCGGCAAAATACAAATGCGAACAGTACAATTACAAAATACGCTGAGATATTCGAAATTAATCAATATTACTTCCACTTTTTAAAATTTAAGAGGCTTACAATTCTTAGTAAATTATATTAAAATAATTACTGTCAATGTTTTGTACTGTAATTTTTTATTTTTTTCTTGATTACTTGATTATAACTTTCCAAAAAACTTTTTATAGGTACATATATACAAACTACTCTTGAATTGTAGTCGGTATAAAGTGTTATTGTTTACATTTTTATTCAGTCAATTTATTGATATTTCAGGACATGTGTGGCAGAATTAAAAGAATGCAAACATTCGACGGTAATGAAAGAAATGTGCGCGGAGTGCGGCTCCGACCTCCGTAAAGATGAAGGTGTTAAAGGCGAAGTTGCTAATGTCCCTATGGTACATTCTGTTCCGGAATTAAAGGTACACATAAAGATTTTAATTCACTCTTAGAACCAATTATTGTACAATTAACTGTCATTCATAATTTGATTGGAAACTTTAATTGACTCCTAGAAAAAAATATTTGCTATATTTATATGTATATTTGCGAGATTTTTAATGTTTTGAATGTCATAAATAAAGTCTATCTATAATTTATAATCTTATAAATATGTGAAATAAAATAACAGTAAAATATACATTTATTAAATTAGGTTTAACTATATTAAAATCTATTGATTTTAAGTATATTCTTTCAGGTTTCTGAAGAATTGGCTCTAAAATTAGGACGAGAAGATGCTGAACGTCATTTAAAAAATAGGAAACTAGTTCTACTTGTTGATTTAGATCAAACATTAGTGCATACAACAAATGATAATATCCCACCTAATTTAAAGGTAACTTTAAAAATATGTTCATAACCTTTAAATTCATATTATTCAAGTAATTTGTATCACTAATACAAAAGTAATTTTTGATTTCCTTAATAGGATGTATTACACTTTTTCCTCCGTGGACCAGGGAATACTGGAAGATGGTGTCACACAAGGTTAAGGCCTAGTACCAAGACTTTCCTTGAATCCGCCTCCAAAAAGTACGAACTACATGTTTGTACATTTGGTGCCAGACAGTATGCACATGCTGTAACAGAGTTATTGGATCCGGAGAAAAAATTTTTTTCACACAGAATACTATCGAGAGATGAATTTTTCGATGCCAGAACAAAATCTGCTAATTTAAAGTAAGTTTTATTTTAATATATAACCAATTTGTCTCTTTTTTGCATTGGACCTAAACATCATAGAATTACACTGTCAGGTCACTTATGTACATATTGTAGTCTCTGTTTGGTCATAGTGAATGATAGGAATACCCCACTGGTGCAGTAATCCAAAGTAGGTTGTGGCCAGTCCTACTTGGTCAATGAATACAATTACCAATTACCATAGACAATTGGAATGTTGATAGTTAAATTTTCTTTAATAAGTTTTTAAACCTTTTTAGAGCGTTATTCCCGTGTGGAGATAATATGGTGTGCATTATAGATGACAGGGAGGATGTGTGGCGGCACGCGGCTAACTTGATTCAAGTGAGACCATATTCATTCTTTCAGTGTACTGGAGATATAAATGCGCCGCCAGCGTTAGGTAAGAATTTGTTTTACATTCTTGATCTACAGTTTCGCGCAAACTCGGAGTTTCGAAGTGTTTCAAAGTTTAACAATTATTTTATTGTAAAACAGTATTGATGACAGTTTTAAGAACATTTAAAAATATTAGAGTTCTTGTCTTTGGCTTATAAATGTAATGGATTGAGATACAAGCTACAATTAATGATTTTTGTAACTTCATAAACAATCCGAGAACATTGAATTCCTTCTGAAGACTTTCTTTTAATCAAGCCTTGAAAGAAAGACAGATACGAGGACAACAATTGTGATAAAATTATTCGTATACGTTAATATTAGTTAACACTTTCACCGACTCAACTTGTGAGTTCAGTCTTTTCATTTACTTTTTTTTACGATGAATAAGCTAGTGCTTGACCGCTATCCCACTTATGCCTCTTACTCGACACTCAAAGGCTCCCAGGTCATATAGAGATGGAAAAAAAACTTTCGTAAGGAAAAATTACAGTTGCATGGAACTGAAAATTAATGTCTATGTTATTAATTTTAAATGATTACAGATAATGATAAATCAAAACAAGAAACAGTTACCGTTAAAAACGGTAATCAAAAACCTAACCAAGAAATGCCAACATTAGATGATGAGCCAGAAAAAAAAGAGACAAAGAACATAACAAATGATACAGACAAAAAGAGTGACATACAAAATGGAAAGATTGTCACAAATGAAGCGACAGAAAATGGTGAAGATAAATCAAAAGTAGAGGAGAATGAAAATGATGTAAATAAAGTGATTGCTGAAGGTCAGGAACCAAAGTGGCCGGAAGCAAAAGATGGAGAGATTGAAATAGATGATCCCGATGACTATCTTATATACTTAGAAG
This sequence comes from Papilio gigon, assembly GCA_027563995.1. NCBI lineage: Eukaryota > Metazoa > Arthropoda > Insecta > Lepidoptera > Papilionidae > Papilio > Papilio gigon. The sequence continues at coordinate 2,162,498 of JAODUI010000008.1, read as the reverse complement.
ACATACTTAACAGGATACATCAGTAAGTACTGACTTTTATTTATGTATACATTTGTCATGTGTTTACATTTTTTCATTTTATATAAAATGTGCTGTTAGGGCAATTTGGCCAGTGATGTCATGTTGTATGTTAGAATATAAATTTCAAAGATGTAGTGAAAAATCAATAGAAATAATATTATTTTTAGACATTTCTACGATCTGTACGAGAACATGGGACGTAAGCAGATACCGGACTTGAAGACCATAATACCTGAGGTGAAGAGCAAAGTGTTAGCAGGTGTCAGCTTGGTGTTCAGTGGGCTGGTACCCACTCATCAGAGGTTGGAGACATCCAGAGCATACTTGGTGGCCAGGAGTCTTGGTGCGGAGGTCACACAGGATCTCAGTGATAAATCGACACATCTAGTGGCAGTACGTTCAGGTATAACTAAAACTCAAATGGCAATGGTTTTTAAAAGTTTTCATACATTGCAACCTCATTATTCATTATTCTTTTTTGTTTATAGGTACAGCCAAAGTAAACATAGCAAGGCGTATGGCCGAGGACAATCCAAAGAAGTTCAATGTTGTAACACCGGAATGGCTGTGGACATGTGCGGAGCGATGGGAGAGGGTAGACGAAAGACTATACTCGTTGCAACGAGGGGGACAGGTAAATGAATGCTGAAAAACTTGATGCTATCTGATATAGAAGTGACGACGGCTCCGTGAACCATGCTGACCCATTAAACTTCATCTAAAACATACATTTTTGGAAAAACGCTTATGGTTTCAATATAGTAAACAAGTTTACCCTTGAAATTGATTTTTAGAAGAAGATATTAGACTAATTGCCTCGCTCAGTCGTTTATTCGTTACTTAAGCAAACCTTTAGAACATATTTTATTTATTAAGTTACTGCTTACTGTTTGAGTGAACCAGTAGGGTAAGTGCAGAATGTGTTGTGTACAGAGCAGCTCGCGGCGGCCGCCGGCGCACTGCAGCAGCCCGCCCCCCGCGCCGCCGCCCCTGCCCGCGCTGCGCAAGCGCACGCCATCCGGACGGTTCATGGACACCATCAATCCACTGCTCTCGTTCTCCAGTGATGACATCGCTGATATGGACAGGGAGGTTAGTAATCTTTCGTTTCAACCCAGACAACGTAGTACCAATATTTGACTTAACTTTGTTCTGTCCTTTACAAGGTGGAAGATATATTCAATGAATCAGATGAAAGTGCATCTTCGGATGATGAGGAAAAATCTAAGAAAATACAAGACGAGCTTGATGATGAAGAAAACCCACCCGAGGACCAATTATTGTCTTTAGAAACTGACAGCTCACAAGGAAAGACACAAGATCCTAATGCTTCCAGTGACTCAGATGAAGGTAGTACCAGTTTTATATCTACTTGTACACAGAGAGTTACATTTAGACTGATAATTCTCAGTAAAATATATAAAATGAGACAAATTCATGTTTGACTTTTATGTGATGAACGTTGAACATAATATTTATAGAGAAAATTCTAATATATTGATAGACAAATGCTAAAATATATCCAATCCCTCGGCCAATAAATCTATAGCATCATATTCAATAGTAGCCAAGTTCATTAGGCTTAGATTTTTTAATGTTTATTTACTTCGATCAGAGACCCCCACAAAATAATACATACAGGGCAATTGTGGCAATATTAGTGTTATTAAAAGAATCCTATTATATTTACTTAATTGT